>JAODVP010154367.1:0-19312 GCA_025400035.1 Tetradonia laticeps
AAAAAATTAGAATTTTTAGACTTAAAACAAAGAGGTGACGAATATTTTTCAAAAGTCCAGAGTTCCCCCGTTTTACTCTAAAGTAAGCTTTCAACTCATTTTCAGAATTTTTTCTACAGAAATTACTATATTTGCTAAGCGTGGGATCAATTTTAATGATAACTTGAAATAAAAACCTGACCGGTCTCGACTTTTATAAAGTCCTATTCATACATTTACAACTATAATATTTAAATAAATAAATATAGAAAAGATATTATTAAAAGAAATGAAACTTACTTTTAGCTGTTTGAAGTTGTGTGAAGTAAATATCAAGAATTATAAATAAACAAGAAGACCTGGCTGCGCTTCGCTGTAGCTCAAGAACTGCTGCCTTTTCCCTTCATCCCTCTACCGGTTCTCCCTCCCACTCCTCTATTATCTTCCATCCCTTGTTCTTTTTTACACCAATCTCTCCCACTTTCTCCCCCTTCACCCCCTCTCCCCCATCACAGGTTGTCCTACTATATACCACGATTTATTAGCGAATATTTGGCTTATTTTATGTTATTACTTGCAATTCAAGAAACGGTCGTTATTTTTCAGTATTTTACAGGCAAATGCTTTTCCTTTCACTATCCTTAATTGGGATATTAGCTTCACCTCCTTGATTCTATCACTTTGCTTCCGAAGGCGATAGTCTTAGATTTGAAAAGTATTTACGTTTCCCCGACTTTGGTTAATTTTAAACAAATATATGCTGAGTTGTTTTATCTTCGTTGTTAATCATTGAGAACATAAAATTACATAGAAAATTCCCGGTGGAGGTGCGTAAAAATTGAAAATAAAAAACTCTGACAGTTTTTCTAATAATTTATGTCAATTTACTAATGACAACCTAATTAACAAACGCTCACGACGTCTACACTGAGCTATAATTAATGTTACTAACAGAAAAGAAAAGGTATGCTGTCGCCCACTTTGCAACAAAGACGGATCTCTGATAAAATCATATGCGTGTCAAGCCTTTGTGCAGATTTTTGCTCATTTCTTGCAAACGGTAGAACCTACATGGCCCGATTGTGAATCTAAACCATCCTCGAATCCATGCAAAGCTTCACTAAAAATTTTATTTAAATCGGTGCAGGCGTTTACGAGGATTGAACTCCTTGACATACACACGGACATCGGCTATATATATATTAAGATAAATTAAATAATTAACTAAAAATAAAGATAATAATAACAACAACAAACTAGATAAACTCTTGTGACAACAAATCAAGGAGAGAAACACATACAGAATGCTACTTCTATAGAAAACCTTGGTCTTAATAGCTAAGCAAGGTTATCATTATTGTCATTGTCACTATTATTTAAAATTTGTATCAGAAAGTTTTCATTGTCGAAAACTAATTTTAGATTCATTAATTTGAAATTAAAAAGTACAGCTTCCGTAATGTACACATTTTCTAAATGAACAAGTAATTTTTTTGGTACAGTTGAATGAAGAATTAAATAATTAGGATTGAAATTATGATCCCTTTTTAAAACATGTAATGCAAAATTTGAATCATTAAAATTAATCATGTAAAATTTCAGTTAGATCAGTTGTATCTTTTATCAACTCAGTCACTTATAATTCAACAAAATGGTTGAGTAATTTGTTAATATTAAATCTATCAAATTTTAACTCTCATTCTATAAAAAATAGCGTTGAACTTATTAATGAACTAAAAAAATTTTAATTTTGATAAAAATTGTATAGTTTTCTCTCTTGATGTTTGTAATTTATTTCCTTTCATTCCTTCTTTAGATGTTTATCATTTAATTAACCAATTACTTGTTTCTTCTAATCTTTCTAATGATCAAATACAATTTAATTTAGATTTTCTAAAAATTTGTATGGATCAAAATTATATTTCTTTTAATAATACGTGCCCAGCACGCACGTATACTATTTTCATTGTACTTGGGAAATTTCTTAGTGGAAGGAAATGGACCTAGATGCACAAGCACCATAAATATGTCTCAGTTTAAAAGACACTATGGCGTATAAGTTTTAGTAGCTTAAAATTAAGTTTTATGGTAAAACTGGCGTATAGGGTGCAAGTTTTCATTGTTATTGCATGTCTGGCGTAATCTACGAACCTGAAGATTTCTGAAATTAAATTTCTGATTGAATTATACTGTTGATTTGTTATTCATCTTACTTTTTTTATAAATTGCGGCATATTGGACGACGCATTAAATTAAGCTGTTTTTTGTCTTCAAAATATAATATAGGACAGACTATACGATATAAGGAAAACGTATACCATCATATATTATATTTGTAACTGCAAAACATTGTATCTAATTGTACTTTCAGCATTAACTTTAATAACTGAATTTATCTCAAAAATTAGAGGTGATAGCGAAAAAGTGATTATTAAATCAGCACCACACATAAATCAAAAATCAGATATGAAACAAAACATTTATTACAAAAAAGCGTAAGATTGGTGCCTAGCAACGAAATAAAGTAAATGGTCACTTATCATAATTAAGATCCGTCATCAAACACAAAAAATATAAACAGTGAAGAAATCTGCACTGAATAAACGCAATTACACTTTGTTCATCTATCCGATTTTATAAGATGTGTAGACATGTTTCAATCAATGATACTTTATATGTTTTTCACTAGGCAATAACCCGATGCAAAACCTTTCTACTTTCTTAAAACTATTTTAAACTAACATTTTATAGGTAATACATAGATGTAGACTGGTATGTCGTACCGTGTTTGAGTCATAGGTTATAGCAATTGCCGCCGCGCCCAATGATCTAACCTTCCAATATGTAATCGTATAATTTCCGTTTTGATGTAAATGATAGATTTGGAACTACAGTTTTATAAATGAATTCACGTCAAAATTACAACTGTTAGGATTAAAACAAAGGGACAATTAATATTTTACAAACTGGTTTCATTTGTATAGTTTTACTATAGTTTCAACTGCACTAAATCTCTTTAATGCTATGCTACGATAGAATATGATATGGACGCATGAAGTGGGTCCCCTGTTAATTTTAGATAAATGGTAGTAATCTCTAAATAGCGTAAATGTTTGTTTGCCAGATACTGTTTTATTGCAACCAATTAATAATTTAATTAGTACCTTTACATCATGTGTTGAATAATGATTGAATTATCCAGCATCATGCGCAATTATGAAAAATTAGCACGTGCGTACAATTCACTTTGTTGATTTATTGAATCGTTGTCCAATTAAATATTTATCAAACCCTACGTAAAATCCGCCTGCACTAGCGTTAATTTCAACTCATAACAACGCCACCTGTCACTGCTCATCATGGCAACAAATTAAAGCGATTATTATAACTGCGTGTCGGACAAAATATGAAATGCTGATTGCAAGCAATCGCAATCAGGGACCGCGTGAATCCTCATGCTGGCAGGCTCTCATTGCAAATTGCAGTTTATGCCTTTAATCTCATATTTAACTTTTGTTTTCCAGTTTGCCAGAATATGCTGACTATGTTTACAACCAATATAGTGCATCTAGAGGCGTTAGTAGTTGAACAACTCGCTAACTCGACGAAATAAACTCAAAGCTTTATTGAGTTCCTGCCGCTCCATCGTCTGCGTTATGACGCACTTCCACGCTCCACGTCCACTCTGTCGACAGGAATCAATCATTTTCGTTCCTGGAATAGGGTTCCAAATTGCATTGTCTCGCCATTCCACTCCTATTATTGCCGAACAATAAAAACAAACAAGTGAAACTCATACCCGGAGTTTCACCACAGCGTGGCGGGGAATAAGGATCTTGAAACCAACTTGCCAATTATTTATTTAGGTCGCTGTTTTGGGTTCTTTGCCCACGCTAATCCTTCACGTTCGTTGCTCAGTGCTTCCTCACGTTCTGCTGTTTGCATTTGCATTTATTTAGGACTCGAACTACCGGCAACAATGCGCCGCGCCGTCCTAGACTAAGTTTCGACCAAATTTCCGGTTGTTAAAGTTAATAGTCTGCTTTGTTATGTTTAAATATGGCAATATCCAGCTTGTGAATTGCATTTTGCTCTCTTCGTTTCACAGAATGTATAAATAAATATTCCGCCCTTGATGTTAGCCGATGTATCCTTATTGCCTTCATTCTGTCGTCATCCGAAAAAATCTACTTATTATGTCGTCCGAAAAGGAGAGCGGAAGCCAAGTGTGATTTATTGTCATTGATTTTTTGTTGGGCATTATTTCACGAGCTATGCCTTGCTCGGTTTGTGGATGAGTTGGATGCTCGCTTTTCACGTCACGTTTCTAATTTCGGCTTGCTTCATCCCATCTGCTTGTAGTTGCGATCATTCTTTTCGAGTATCGACGACCGAACGCGAATTCTTGTGCAACTATCACCTTCGATCTGTTGTACAACATCACTGCTTCGATTTTCAGTTACTCACCATCCACCATATTCGCTGCACATTGCGATTATTAATTTTCTATGCGGTTTTTCTGTTCATTAATAGACTTATTGTTAGTCCAAGCTGATATATAGCTACACTTGCATATTTTTTTGAAACGATAACCACGTTTACAATCGTGGAATGAGAGGCATTTAGTTCTGTGCGGAAATATTCGGAACAACTGGGTTAAATTAAGTGAGCAACAGACACAAGATAAGTATTTAAATATTCTTCCGATTTGAATAAAATTTGGTACACTTATTGTTGATGCTATAACAAAGCAAATTACGAAATCGGGGAATATTTATCTCCCCTAGTTTTGGAAATTCACCTTTCTGAAGTTTCCAAAAAGAACGAAAACACCGCAACCGCAAATTTATAAATAATTGTAAACGCTGTCCTAATTTTCCTGTATATTATAATAAAAATTATTATGTACTTGAAATCCAAATCAAACTTTTATGTATCGAAAAAGTACATAGATGAAAATTTACTAATTACTAATTTAGTTCACATTTGTATCTTTATGCCAAATACGAATGTGGCGTGATGATAGAATCTGGGTCAAAAAGATGTATTATTGAAGAAGCCTTGAGTATGCCGCAACTTAAAAAAAATATACCATATTTTCTTTACATTTTCTTTACACACTTTGGGAAACGCTGGTACATATTTTCTTTTATTTGTTAGATATATGTTCTATTTTGCTTATATGAAGCAATAATTTCATTTGTTTGAAGCTATACAGGGCGTCCCCCGAAACTCAACGATAAGCCAGACAGGGTGTCCCGAAATTCCATCTCATGTACTTTCGAAGTGGTAGACATTTAAAGAGGATCTTGCAAATGTGATGTGTTTTTGAATGCTTGATCTACAAATCATTTCTTTTTTCATTGTTGTTTTGGTGGAGTATTCTTTAGTAATCCTGCTACAAATTCCAATTCAAAACTGGGAAGCAGTTTGCTTGGAATTCCAGAAAATATTCGTATTACGTTATACTTTGACAGCCTCTCCTAAACAAGGATGAACATTGATATTGTGGCAAAAGACTTTAAAGGCGGTGCATTTAATGGCCTTTCCAAAATGTTATAACTTACTAAATTATTCCTTAGTTGATGGGAGAAAAATTAAAATTCTTATGATACCGCATGTTTATAGTTAGTCATAAAACTATGTATTTCCAATTTATTCTAAAGTTATGAAAGATGTGTGTGGAGATGTGGTTGTCGCGCGAAGTATTGATGTTAACAGGTTTCATTTATTTTACAACAACGACATATTTCGGCTAAATATCAGCCATCTTCAGGTAGTTCATTATGTTAGAGATTACCTGAAGCGTTAGTTTTATTTTTATCTTAAAAAAGTTTATCTTGACTGTCTCTGAATTTTCTAAAATATTTTCAACAATCTCAAAACTCTCCGAATTCCCCTTTTTATAATTAAGAAATAGTAAAGGCAATGCGCCTAAAATTGGACTCTATAAACGTAATTCTTGCTTAAATATCTTTGTAAATTAGAAAATATGCTGGATTCTAAAGAATATATGCACGATTTTTTTCCTAAATATGCAACTATCAGAAAAAACGTAGAAAATATACAATTGCTTATACATTTATGCATAACGCATATTGTCCGAGGCCTGGTTATCATGACGCACACTAGAAATAATCCCCATTATTCCAGCTTTAATTTTTTTGCGTTATTATATTTTATCTAAAAGCTTGCATTTGCGCACTATTACGCACTATTAACAGCTGATGCCACTCTATGGCGGGTGAGACAATTTATTTTTCCAGGAGTTCCTACGCTTTGGTTCCGAGATGAAGCATTGCTCCGACGTTTCGGCAATGTCGTAGTTTCCATCTTCAGGAATGAGTTAACGCGATGATGGAATTTTACTTATGTGCGATTTAGAATAACCCCTATACACAGTTTTAATTTGCATTTTGAAGGAATAGTTTTTATTGCAACCTGTGATGTAGAGCGGCAAAAGAGGTTGAAAAAGACACAACATTCAGCTCCAAGCTTTTATTTGAAAATTTCCGACCCCGTGTTTATCACGCATTTTTGAAAACTTTATTAGCTATATTTTCAAAGCTATTGGAGGTAAAAATTCGAAAGTTTGCAATGTGTCAAATTTTATTCAACTCTGATCCTTTGGTAAAATTCTTATAATAGGATATGAAGCAAATAGTTTATTAGACTACGTCTAACAACATCAGCCTCCGGGAGTATTTGATGTGTTTTTCTGCAGGTTCCATAGAAACGAAGCGCTTTCTTCTTTTCAACTCCTGCACTGTTGTCTTGTTCATCTTTCTGTTCTCTTTCAATAGCGGTGCCCGCTTCTTTCGCCTCTGGAAGTTTTTCTTCCATTTTTAATAAAAAGATTTATCCTCCGCGTGCATACAGCTTCCTTCGAAATGCAGAACGCTTGCTGAAGGCGAATGTTATTTATCGCTATTATTTATTAAGCGGGAAAACGGGGCAAACTCCTAAAAACTCTGCTAATGTTTCCGGCAAGCAAACTGAGCGTCCAAACTGCCCATGTACAGAGTTGCAAGTCTCCAAATTCGAACAACCATGTACATATATATATCTATAATTGCACTTTTTCCAATTACAGGCTCATTTCCATACAGTAAATTGGATTTAGTTGACAACACTGATACGGTGCCTACCAGCATTTGCTTTTCGATATGGAAGAGGAACCGTTTCATAATTATTCAGACTTGCACGAGTATTAATATTGAAATTATCTGCATGCAAACATCATTCGATGTATAGGCATACCTAGCGTCCAGTCGAGGACAGAGTGCTCCGGGAACCGTGTATGAAATAACGACGATAAATTATTATTTTTGATACAGGCGCGGATCGGGCACATGATGAATGTGTTCGCCGGCGTGTGTAATTGCGTTGGATGTCTATGTACGCGCACGCGCCCCAAAACGAAATATTGGGAAATATTTCATTTAATTACTGTGCAGCGATTCTAATAACCGAACGACGCGATAAAGTTAATTGCTTGTTCTTCTGCAATGCAGTCGCACGAGCGCACCGCACACATCACGCGTACATATTTTAATTAAAACAACGACGCTCTGCGCGGCGTAGAATTAATGGAATACCCTCGACGAAGTCGTGTAAAGCTTCAGTTGATGCAACCAGCCGTTGTTCTGTACATTGAAGAGTTCTCCTCCCACGAGGTTTATACACATATTCGGTTAAAAATATCATACATAATAATAAATCAAAGAAATTGATTTAAATACAAAACTAAAATTTTATGCATGATCCCGTCATCTGTTGGAATTTATACGAACTTCTACAAAGTGAGAAAACTGTTAATTCATTGAAGTTCAGTTATACAAGAAGAACACAGATGTCGCCTACAGGCATTTTCTTTAAAAAATATAAAGAGCAATGGTAGATTTGCTTGATTTCATGAAATTACGGCACTTGCGTTTACATCAGTTTGTGTATGTGTCGTGTTTACAAGCCAACCCACCGTGCCGTGCAGTGTGGACGAAAATGGTTTGTTTGTTTTGTGTGCCCCGCCAACCCGCCATCATCATGGCTATCATCCACAACTAATCATTCGTCGCGTTCGTCGTCATCGCCGTCCGAAGCACGCAGCTGTGTGAGAAGCTTCATCGCACCTCATCGTCTCCACGCCAAGCGCGTCGCCCGCGCGTTCTGTGCGTCACTACGACAATATTTTTCGTCGTAACCGAAAACGTTCTCGTGCGCCCGCAAGGTCCAAGCCGTCCAAGCAACGAGCGTGTGCGTCGTATGCATCGCTCGTAGCAGTGGATATTGCATCGCCGCGCGCTCGCTTTCAAGGTTACGGCGATCGAATCGTTGGCAAACCAAACTATTGATTGTATCGCATCTTCAGGGAGTCCGTGAAAAGGGCCCAACGTAAACACTGCTACGCTATGGGCGCGTGATTATATAAGTGAACGATTAATACGTGCTGTGAGTGCTCATCATTGCTGAGGCGCCTTCAGTGGGCGAGGGCACGAAAATGACCATGCAGCAATATTGCCTCCGATGGAACAACCACCAACCCAACTTTATATCGGTGTTTTCCAATCTGCTCAACAGTGAGAGCCTCGTTGATGTCACACTATCTGCAGATGGAAGACATCTGCAAGCACACAAATTGGTACTTTCTGCATGCAGTGCATACTTCCAGGTAAATCACAAACATTAGACAGGTAGATAAACATTGTACTCGTCAATAACAATCTGCTTTTAGTCTTTGTTCACTATGAATCCGTGTCAGCATCCCATAGTGATACTTAAAGATGTCAAGTTTACTGATTTAAAGGTGATCATTGACTTTATGTATTATGGTGAAGTGAATGTATCACAAGAGGACTTGCCACATATTTTGAAAACAGCAGAAGCGCTGAAAATTAAAGGTGACTACTGTACAAATTTGATTGTAAATTAATTTCTGATTGAAATATTATTTAAGGTTTAGCTGAAATACCAGTGGAAGCTTCTTTGAAACACCCAAACAATACAACGGAGAAGACAGAGCTGTTTACTCCTGCTGAATCAAGCTGGACCTCTGAAACTCAGAGACAGTCACCTTCACCATGTCCTTTATCACCTGCTAGTAAAAGGTATGAATTCAATTCTTTATATGAACCTCTATATATAGGATATCCGTTTGTTCTTTTAAATTATAGAAAGAGATTAAGGAAAATGTCTACAGGGTCGGAAAAACACACGAGTGAGGAACATTCGTCCAACGAAGTCACGTTATCGTCTCCGGCTGTTATAAAACCAGACCCTGGCTTCACAGGAAGTAATCCTAACACACCTATGAAATGTAGTTCTAAGGACGGGCCACCGGCGTCGAATGATAACGCTGAAACAGGATCTCCACATCAAATAAACCTAGTAAGTTTTCGCAAAAATGTATAATATAAATGTAATGTAACATGTAGCTGATACTTTACTTATTATAATTATTTGTAGCATATTCCTCAAGATATACCAGTACAACATTCAGTGGAAAACACGACAATTGACATGTCGGGCACAGCAGCAACCACACAAACTGTTGCAGGTAGGTAGTTAGCAGTTACTGGAATGTATCGTAACTTTTCGTAGGACGAGGTTATATTTCTTAGCAAGAATTTAGTTATATTACTATAATTGGAAAGGCTAAGAATCAACAGCAAGAGTGAACAAAGTTAGGTTTTTATTTACGTTTGATTTGTTGTTTTATGTGAATCCCATACAATCCGTGATCCTATTCTAACCATTGACATAGACGTAGGCTTAGCTCAATGGTCGGTCTTTCAATCATCATCATTTCATTCTCATTTATTCTCATTATGCTATTATTTTAGCACATTCCCTTTTTCTTAGGAATAGGAGTAGCTTGGTCTTATCCAGTGGTTCTCAAGCATTTTTGGTCCGCGGACCACGTATTTTAATTAGCTTTCAAAATTTGGTTATAATGTTTATTTTAGAAATTTAGTAATATTCTATTTTCGGTTGAGAACCACTGGTTTGAACAAAAGTTGTTATTCTCGTTTTAATGTTGTGTGTGTGAATATTTTTTCCCAAATGTTCCATTTTAGTCCAGTTAAAGGCGTTCAAAAGAAAAAATGTATCAACAAGTTAAATATTTATATTTATCAAATCAGGGAAAAACGTAATGTTTTTGGGCATAAGTCGGGGAATTTACTGCAGATTTTATGAAAAAGTGGATAGCCTGTCAAAAAAATACTGTAACATTTATGCTCTAAAAACCAAATGAAAGAAGATTCACAAAAAAATTGCAAAAAGAAGGAGAAGGTGAGTCAAACTTCTAGAGGATGATCAGGGAAGTTTTCTGAGTATTTTTGATATCAGGAATGTATGGTGAATATATGTGTTCTTCTGTAATTGCACAATTTTACGGTAAACGAAATTCCAATAATTCGGTAACGAGTCGTCTGATACCATATGTTCCTAATATCAAATTACTCGGGCTACACATCCAATCAATCTCTGAAAGTGTGACGGCCGGGTTCTGCTTTCATCATGTATTGCACGTAAATTCTCTTTAGTGCAATTCTGGACAACAGTAAATTAAAATAACTCCGGAGGATGCACCGACCATATGTTCTTAATATCAAAATAGTCAGGGAACATTTCTGGCCAATCGTTGAAGTTTGTAGCTCAAGTTCTGCTTCGAAAAATATCTTTGTCTCAATTTTATACGGCAAGAAAGTCTAACAACTCCGTAGCGAATTATCCGAGACAATAAATTCCTCATATTAAAAAATTCAGAAAACACCCCTAGTACTTTGTTGGTAGAGTTCTGACTGACCATGTCTATTCCATCTCAAAACTAAAAATCCTTTTTATTATAAAAACTTTAAATCAGATTTGCCGTAAATTTTAATTTAGAGAGCGCTTACGCCCGTTTTCATAATAACAACTTTAGTGGACTTTAGAACTGTTGCACCACTTGATTCTTATTACGTCACTGTGGATCTTCTATATTTAAGTTAAAATGCTTTGTTCTTATGAAAACGGGCGTTATTGAATAGAACTTTATATATCGAATAACTACTGAATTCATAAACGTTTTCTTCAAATAAATAAAGTTGTATTGACTATCTAATATAGACACCAAGTTCTTCTATCATTTATTCCCCCAGTTTGATGTACGGTGTGTACTTTTTGTCAGTCATTTCAATAGCTAATGTTTAATAGCAACGATCAGACCGCAACTTGTACTGATTATGAGAGAAAATGTTTAATTCTTATAAATTAAAAATAGAGTAGTAATTATGATTTATAAAATGATGTGAAAGTCCAAAATATGACCAAAAAATGACTAGAGCTGGGTCTTCGATACTTGATACGCGTGGATGATTTTTCCTCGATACTTACCAGAAGTAGATAGAGTATATTTAAAAGTATTACAGATTGTGAAGACATTTATAATTCTTTGTTTAAAAATATAAGCATTCTTAGACTTGATATCCACATATCAGTCGTAACAGCTATGCTGTTCACTGTTTGTAAGTCATTCACTCTTCTTTTAACTTCCTCATACATATGTGGTATGATTTGATTTGATATATACTTGCGAGTAGGGATAGTGTACCTAGGCTCAAGGTGTTTAATCAAATTCTTAAATACTTCATCTTCAACCATGCTGAGTGGTTGAATATTTTTGCATATCATTGCAATTTTTCTTGTAATTTCCTTGGATCAAATATCACCTGGTTTAAATGCTGATTTCTGGTCCATAAATGATTGTAGTGTAGGTTGAGGTTGAACTGTGGAGTCCTTCGATATTGAACCTGACTGCGAATCAAAGGTCGCAGGCTCATCTTCAGGAGTTAAAATATCGCTTCCGCAGAATCTTTTATTACAATGTACAGAAAGACCAATGGTATGTACTGATGCGAGAGGTTTTTTTTTTGAGTTAGTAGTGTTGTGAGATTTCCCTCCACACAGAAAACTTTATGTTTAAGGAAATATCCAGCAGCACACACGGTCTTGAGTATAAATTATTACCGGTTGTTGCAACACTGAGTACGTAACTGCACTAATTTAACCATGAAATATTAGCGAAGTGAATTCCTCTTTTATTCTAAGAATGACCGTTTATCTTTAATACCTGATATCTTGGACTTCGTGGTAGACGCGTACAGCATCTGACAACTTAAACATTGGCAAATTGTCCAATAGTATTTTTGAAAATTCCAAAATTACGAAAGTACCGAAGACCGACTTTCCCAAAGTATCGATCAATACCGATACTATGCAAGTATCGAGAGTATGATGGTATCGAAAGTATCGAGGACCCATCCCTAATTTTAGCAAAAATGTAGTTATAGGTAAATACGCAAGGAACAATGTTTTTTTGAGTACCACTAAATAGGTTAAAAATCATTCACTGGGGTATGGTTTGGTGTACGCAATTTTTTCAAAAAATTAATTTCCTACAAACTTAATTTCATGTAGGTAAATGGACTTAGTTCCATTTTGTCCCATTTGAATTCATCTGTGTCGAAATTTAGAACTGGCACTTGTCTTCAAACTTGACTATTAAAATAGATTTTGATAATAAACATTTCATACAGGAATTGTCCAAAAAATATATAAAATTTTGTTTGCGTTGCTAGATTTAATAAAAAATTTCAATTCCATATGTTAATTTTCAAAGTTTCCTGGCAGTCCTATCAAATTTAAAAGAATGATTAAAATTAATTGTAAGAAAATTGTTAATATCTTTAAAATATTATAACACATATATAATCTCCATAATTTTTAGATGATATAATTGCTGAGGATGTCCATGAGGACGAAACCGCGGCCTAATAAATAATAATTGAGAACAGTGCAGATTACATGCCAATAGAACGATGAGCTGTAACTAGGATTTGAACCAAGATCCCTGAGGGTCCGGCTCAGTACCCTACCTGTGTTCAAGTCCCAGTTACTGCATATCTATTCATTGACAACACAAGCAAATGGCAAATAACCACGCGAGGAAAGTATCATGTAGTTTGTGAAATTTTATCACCTGAATTCAGATCCGCAAAGAGTTCTTCTTTTTAATATACAGAAAAAAGTTATTTTGTGGTAAAATTGCCAAAATTGCGGTTTTGAGGAGTTTTTCAAGCGCTGTATCTTTTGCTCCGTTGATTTCAGTGCTTGGCAAAAATTCAATGGTGTTCAGAATTCTGAATTTTATAGCAATTCTCTTAAATTTTCATAAGTCTAAGGAAGAGAAACATATGGGTTTTATTAATATAACAGAGTCCGACATATGGCATCTGCACGAAATTCCAACTTTCCTAATTATCGCAATTAACCCTAGAATTCCAATTCTGTACACAGAACTGAGCAAAAGACAGCCCTCAAAACATTTTAGCAATTTTCGCCCTTTTTTCGTACATTAAAAAGAAAACCCTTTATAGATCTGAATTCAGAGTGTCTCACATACTAAGAGTTAGTACGTCTCATTTATGTGGTCGATTTTTTTCTCATTCTGTTGGCCTGTGTAATTTGAACCTAATTTTATTGGACAAAGTAATTTCATTAATTAATTACATGTTAAATTAATTTGCTTGAATTTACTAAAACCACAAACTTTTAAGTATAATTTATGAAATAAACAACTATTAATAATTACTCATTATTGATTGATGTAATTCTTAAAATGTATTCTAACCCTTGAACCCTCGTAATTAACTTATAGAAACAGTACATGTTTTTTTTTAGTTCTGTGATAACTATTCCTTAATTTTCAAAATTTGCTTTATACTCTTAACTGGACTAAATTTCTTATCACGTTTATTTCATTTTCATATTGCTGTATCCACAATACTCATGTTCACGATTGCCGTTGAGCGTAGCCTATGTCCGCCATTGTGCGCACACACCATTTCTAACCTGTTTGGTGCCCTTTCAGGTTACCAATGGGGTATTGTCGATCAACACTATCCACACTTTACCCAAGCCACCCTCACCCTCCCGCAAGAATTGCAGTACACGAGCGCGCAGTTACCGGCCGTCTCACTGTCGCAATCGTTCGTGAGTGGCACAGCCGCATGCACGTCGACTGCAGTGCCGCAGCACGCGGCTTCTTCGCCGCCGACCGCGCCATGCCAAACTGCTACCCCCACAAAACGCAAACGCAGTGTAAATCCACAAGCGCAGGATAATTTCGTGCGTGCATTGGAGGCGGTGCGTTTTGGCGGCATCGGTTTTTGTAAAGCGGCACGTATGTACGGCGTGAACAATCGCACTTTGTGGATCGAATACAAGAAGCGCGGATATCCGGTGAACCGACTTAGCATCAAGCATCGGAAGGCGGAGAACGATGCTGCGGCTGCCGCTGCGGCAGCGGCAGCATCGCAGGTTACAGCTGACGCTGATAATTCGTCTTCGGGGCAATCGGTGAACCCATCTGATACTGCTGACGAATCATCGCACGCCCAACATATGCAACAACAGCAACAGCAAGCGCATCCTCAAACGCAACAGACGATACAGCATCCTCTTGCTGGAAATTCTGTCGCAATGATTAGCGGTGCTTTTATTGATGGCCGTCCCGTCGAGATCACTGCCCCTGTCTTGCAGCGCTCTCGCTACTTTGATAATGGCTTGTTGCATACGACGCCAATCAATTTACAGAGCATCAATTTTGATCAAATGTGAATTGAGTGCATATGAAAGAAGACTGAAGAATGAACATCTCATTTAGTATAGGTTTTACGTATGACGTAGTCACTTCTTTCTTTCAAAGAAGTTTATCAATAAATGTGCCACTTTTTTAAAAATCGTCAATCGTGTATATTTAGTCTAAATTAATGTTATCTTATTTTAGTCTGTGACAAACCGATTTTCTTTTATTACATATATGTTTCTGATAATTATTTGGTTGAAGTCATTGGGAAACCTTCGAATCTAACTTTTTTGTTATAATTGTATACATGAACAGCTAAACGATTGGTTTCAGACAGAGTAATAATAACGACGCATGCTCAGCTGTCACAATCATCGCAGTATGTACACTCAAATGCGATTTTGGGATCGAAACGAAGCCGAATTCTGATGCGGCAATCCAGGATTAAGAAAGAGGGTGATAATCCTGATGGAGACTCTACTAACTATTTGTCCGTGCCACATCTACGGGTAGAGCGTCAAGTATCCGATCCGTTTCCTCAATCTGCATCACCACCACCTGGGCCACATCTTGCCGTGCCGGGAAATGTACTTGTTAAACAACATTCACATCCACTTCTACCGAGCCAAATGGTAATAATTTCATTTCATATTCACGTATTGATAGTACGTAGTTTTTGTGTCTATTTGTTCATGTTTTAGTGTGCTAGTCCACCACCTCCGATTGTAACACCGTCTCTACAAATAATACCACATCCCCCAGCTGATGAAGCAGCACCGAATGCATCAGTTGCAAATGCTGATCAACCGGAAGTAACAATTGGCCCTATCTCTTTGCGTGTTAAGTCGGAAGACCTTACACCGACGTCAATGAAAGTAAGGACTGATGAACTAAAACGCAGCGTATCATCTCCATCTCAGGTTAGTTTATTACGACGTTTTAACAGTTTTGGTAGTTTTTTGGGCACAAGTGATTTACGAGCTTTTGTTTCTATAAGATTTGATTGTATTTCACTATCGCATTTTTGCGCTAGCCATTCTTCACATTTTTGTTTAGATTCTGCAATTTGCATTACGTCCGCTTGTGTTTTTGGTACCCATTTGCTTCTACTACGGTCAAACTCATATCCTTTGGGGCTTATAATAAACTCTCCCTGTGCTCTTTCCGATTTTAACATTCTCCACACACCAGACATATAATCATATGACAATTTTGATGATATTGAACATGACCCAGGATCTTTATGTAGTAAGATGCCTTGTGATTGTATTGCAGAAAACTTACTGAGATGTTTATGCATCATTTCGGATGGTGTTGATTGTAAGCGTATGGGTTCTTCGAGAATGTCTAGGGCTTCATCAAAATTCTCGTCGTCACTTTGCTGCAATCAATAATTTCACGTTATTTGCTTCATTTACATATGGTATTTACCTTCATTTCTTTTCTTAACGAATTCATGATATCTTTATGTTTCGTTGTGAATCCCTTTGCGGTATTTTCTATACGTGACTGCAGTGAAATTTCACCACGGTTTGGTTTTGAATGTAAAAGTTCATCAATAGCAGCTGTAGATGATACATGCGCAACACCATCGCGCAAATATAAACAATTTAAACGTGTGGATTGAATGTACTTGGATTGATGCTTTGAACGATGAGTTGCCATCGTGGCAACTAAATGTGAAACGTGGCATGTCAGGCGAATTGTTTGATCGATGCATAATTGTTTTGTTTTTCCAGACAAATACTCGTTCTAGTCATTGCCCCGTTGTTCGGCCAGGACCTGCTTTGGGCTGTAATTATTGCTGGAATACAGTGGATACTCACGGGCGTATATTGCGTCGGAAAACAAAATATCATTGTCCTGAATGCCAGACAAATCTATGCATTGTCCCCTGCTTCCAAGAGTATCATGAGCGGCATGTTTCTGATGCGCTGGGTGTAGCCCCAACTGCTGTGCGAATATTTCCCAAAACAACATCGATGTGAGTCGCCTAATGCGATGTTTTTGTGGCAAACCTATCATAATTTGTTGAACATATTTGTACTTGGGTTTTGACCTTTTCATGCGATATGTGTCATTATCGCTGTCAATCCACCCACGATTGTAAACATAACCTCAAACAAATGACCTTTGTATTTTATATTGGACCTATTTGTGAAACATTGTTAATCCTACCAGACAGGATTTAATATTTTTAGTTTTGAAGCGTAATTAGTTGCTCCAATTCTTCAACTCTCTAAAATGAACTAATTTATTATTGTAAGGAGTGAAGTTTGGACCAAAACTTGCGATCAATCGATCGAACCGTTGAACAAAGTACAAACATTTTAAAACTTTGTAATGACAAAGTTTATCATTCCTACAATTCACGGTCGGAAGCTACTATCTGCGAGATGATGAGAATATATCTATACTGTGTATAGGTGCAAGGTATCTTAATTGACGAGAATTCAAAATCACTATAAAATGTACACTTTGAAATGAAATGAAAACTCAATGTTGGTCTTGGTTTCGGCGAAATAATATTTTTTACAAGTTGCTCAGTTTCCGACGCTTCAGCACATGAACCTTAAGCTGACGAAAGAAGAAATATTAACTGACGATTAACCCAAACGAAAATAACTATTTTTATGAGAAACATACATATATTTTTAAAGGTTATAAATGTACGTAACCTACAAAAGGGTGCGTGCGTTTAACGTCAGTACTTAACGAATGAGCATGCAGATTTTGTAAATGTTGCTTGTGGCTCGATTTTGTTTGTATGTGTTTCAAGCAACATAAGTTGATATAAAATTTGCAGCTCCAATTCTTCGTAGTTTGGTACTTGCTACTGAAGTGACAACTGAATCTCCAAATATACAAACTACTGCTAAAAACTAAGCTATGAAAGAGAATATCATATTTATGGAAGTTTTCCATGATTATGGGTGCAGTTGTAACATGTTCGTTGTGTTGTATATGCTATAATTTATCAAATATTTTACTTTTTTGCAGCAAATAATATAATAAAAGAATGCTATGGTATTTCCTAAATTCGTCGAGTATATAATAATATAATGAGTAGAACATAATTTTCATAGTCAGGAAACAACGCTATACATGAACTGATTGTGTGCAACCATTTCTCTCATTCGCGAAATTGGGAATTGTCCTCCCGTTTACTGCCGTCAATTGCGTCAAAAGTTCGACTCGAAAATCATCGCATTGGAGTTTCTGTTCGCTTCACGAGGAATATGCAACAATATACTCGTTATCACTACGGTTATTAAGATAATCGTAATTTGAAATGTTTATACATAGTAATATTTACTATGTGCTTATTTTACAATTGCAACCATTCGGAATTATTTGTGGAGATAACGTATCGTGGACATCGACCATTAGGTTAGTTCGTTTGTATTGATTGATTTTGCTCGGTTTGCATTTCTTCACGTGAACTATCAAACTGCGCGATGTTCGTTTGCATGATACAAACATGCATTTGTGCTCCTCGGGAGAAGGAGTTTAAAAAAGCAAACTTCTTTGTTGAATAGCTTGCTCAAAATGCACTCTGACAAGATGCCGTCATCTGTTTGCTCTTACTCGAAGCAACTTTAAAGAACAATTGATACTTCACCTCAATGTCCTACCACTAGATAGCGCTGCACTCACTTGCTGGTTTCCTTCAACAAGCCAATCGAGCTCATGCAGCAGCGTCGTGAGCGGCGTGTTTGTATTTTCATAACCTACCTATTCTCCGGAACACGTGCTTCCCGTTTGGTTTTGCACTTTCTTGAGTTACTTCTGATCAGTTCATTAAAATAAGTAAGAATGGCTGAAGTTGGTGAGTGAAACAACAATTACACTTACTAAAAATACTTACTACATTGATAATAACAAACAAATGAAAGTCAAAACAGTAATACTTTGTAGAATGCATAACCAATTCCACTCTGAAATTTGCAGAAATGAAAAAAGAGAAAAAGAAGAAAAACAAGGATAAAGCAGTAGCTGAAATTCAGAAATCCTGCGATTTTCAGTTGGAAACATCAACAAAGAACCCAACTTTGGATAGTTCAAAATGGCCTTTACTACTCAAGGTACAATTATTTAACTGTTTTATGTGCATTATTCGCTAATATTCTGTGTACAGAATTTTGATAGATTGAATGTGCGCACAAATCATTACACCCCGTTGCCGTTTGGTGCCTCACCGTTGAAGAGGGAAATCACTGAATACATCAAGTCTGGGTTTATCAACTTAGATAAGCCTAGCAATCCCAGCAGTCATGAAGTCGTTGCATGGGTTAAACGAATTCTCAAGGTGGAGAAAACTGGCCATTCAGGAACACTTGATCCTAAAGTTACAGGTATTTATGATCAAAGAGTAAAGTCCTCATGTATCATTTCATTACATATTACAAATGTATATTGTGTGATATTTATTGAGGTACAAGTTGTTTTACTATTCTCATGTTATCAACATTTTGTTTCTAATAGTAGTTGTAAATCCTTGGCAATAATAGGGAATTTTCGAACCCAGTCGCCGGTTAAACATTATCGGTGATCGTGCCTTTATTTATTGCTAGTGCAATAACCGCAGCGATATTAGTTATTTTCTATCATTGGTACACTATTTTGCTTGTATCTATCACGCCGTAGCTTGCGTTATATGAAGTATCCGACACGCCCGTGCTTTTAAACTACCATAGCCACCTT
>JAODVP010154478.1:0-19312 GCA_025400035.1 Tetradonia laticeps
TCTGAAAGCTAATAAAATTTTCTACTAGATACCAAAATCACAAATTCCTACATTTACAATATTTTGCACATCGAGTGTTCAATGTTTATTATGTATTAAGAAAATAAGATAATAGGCACAAAACTGTTACAAAATAGTTTAAAAAATCTATTACCTATATAGCAACTTACTTAAATTTTAATATGTTATAAAGGAATAAATTCTCTACAATTTCTTTTTTTAAGCAAAGTTTTTAGTATTTTTAATTTTAGAGATATGTATGTATTTAATGTTGGAGGAATTCGAACTATTTTATTATATATAAACTATATAAACTATTTCAAACATTTAATATGTTGGTAAGTCATAAATTTTTTACTATATCGTTTTTATACAAAGTCTATAGCATTTTTAGATTTTGAGATCTTAAGTATTAAAAGTCGACATTTTATAATTGTATCAATTTCTTGATGGTGCACTAAATTGTCCATAACTTCTAAACGGTGCAATAAACATTGTTGGTATAGTAAAATCTGAAAAGCCAATTAAATTTCCTGCAAGATACCAAAATTACAAATTCATAAGTCTAATATATTTTGCATACCCAGACTTCAAAGTTTAGTATATATCAACAGAAGAATAAAATTTATGCAATATTTCAGAAAATGGATAAAATACCCTATTTTCTTTCTAGTAATATACTTAAGACATATATTTTCTGAAAGCTAATAAAATTTTCTATATTATACCAAAACTAGGTATACCAGGTCTAATATATTTTGCATACAGACTGTTCCAAGTTTACTAAATATAAAAAAAGCAAAAGATTTCTGCGATATTTTATAAAATGTCCTATTCCCTTTATAGTAATATACTTAAGTCATATATATTCTGAAAGCTAATAAAATTTTCTACTAGATACCAAAATCACAAATTCTTACAATTTCAATATTTTGCATACCAAGTGTTCGCATTTAGAAGCCATCAGCATGTATTACATGCGAAAATTGTGCGTAGGAGTCTCAAAACGTAGCAAAATGAAAGTGGTAGCTACAATTTGGACCAGTTCCTTTATAGTAGGTTAGATTAGGTTAGGTTAGGTTTGAGAATAGAAAATCAGTGTGAGCGATGGCACTTTATCTGGACGACGAGGCCGCGCTAGGCCGTAAAAAGCCATGGTGCGAAGGAAAACGTAAAACGCAGAAACGCCTCGCTCAGAAGTTGCCGTTGCCGAGTTAATAACAAGCGAGCTTTATTGCGCGACTTTCGAGAAGTCTAAATACGAAGAAACAATCGTTTGACCGCAAAACGCGAGCTTCCCGCACGTCAACCCGCAGTTCTCTTCGGATTTCAGCGTCCGGCCGCTGTGCAATTTACAATAATTTATTTTATTCCCCCGCGAGGCCCTACAAAAATTAGAACCGTGCCCTGCGATGGTCGACAAATGACAGGCAATCAATCAACGCAGCCGAGCACGTCACAAACTACAATCATCTGCTTGGAATTAAAATGGACGCTGCGTAGGTACCCACTGATAAATAAGTATTTGTTACAACTTTATTTATTACATATATTACGCATTATTTATTACTTATTACTTATTACTTATCACTTATCACAAACAACAACATGACGTGTGTTTAATATTGGATACGTGAGGATTTATATTTACTACGCCCAGGTTGGTCCAAGAATGACTAATCGCAGCAATTTGTAAATTGTACCACTTTCCGTATAAACATCTCATAACTTATTAGTGGTCTGGCTGATGCCTAATCAATTTACTGCGTTTCCACCTTTTCGGTTTCATAACGGGCAGCTCATTTGTCCGAACGACGTGTTAAAAATTCAATTTTAATGGAATCGCGCGCACCGATGTGCATCGTTCACGCCGCACACATCACGCAGCTTGATCTTGTCTTTGGTGAACTCCTATAGTGATTTGTACAAATCGTAAGCGATTTTTCAATGTGGGTACCTGTGTTCCAACGAAAACAAGAAGCGCGAGGATGAACTTAGGAACGTCTACTCTACCACATCTACGTTTAGTTTAACTATAGAGCAGATACGATTTTGACATGGATAACTTTAGAGCAGGGGTCTTCAACCCATGGAAAATTTTATTACCTTTAGGAATATATATATACATATATGACTTAAGTATATTACTAGAAAGAAAGTAAGTTGTTTTATTCTTTTGTTGATATAAGTATAGTAAACTTTGAACACTCGGTATGCAAAATATATTCGACCTAGATATTTGCGATTTTAGTATTTTGTAGAAAATTTAATTAGCTTTCAGAATATATATGACTTAAGCATATTACTATAAAGGGAATAGGGCATTATACACATTTTATAAAATATCGCAGAAATGTTTTGCTTTTTTTAAATATACGGTAGTAAATTTTGAGCACTCGGTATGCAAAATATATTAGACCTAGAAATTCGCGATTTTAGTATTTTGTAAGAAATTTAATTAGCTTTCAGAATATATACGACTTTAGTATGTTACTAAAAAAAACATATATTTTATGCATTTTATAAAATTTTGCAGAAACTTTGTTGCTATATATCTAGTAACTTTTGAATGGTTGGTATGCATAGTATAGTACACCTATGCACTTGAAGTTTTGGTATACTGTAGAAAATTTTATTAGCTTTCAGAAAATATATGACTTAAGTGTGTTACTAGGAAGAAAATAGGGTATTTTATCCATTTTCTGAAATATTGCATAAATTTTATTCTTCTGTTGATATATACTAAACTTTGAACTCTGGGTATGCAAAATATATTAGACCTACGAATTTGTAATTTTCGTATCTTGTAGGAAATTTAATTGGCTTTTGAGATTTTACTAAATCAACAATGTTTATTGCACCGTTTAGAAGTTATAGACAATTTAGTGCGACACCAAAAAATTGATACAATTATAAAACGTCGACTTTTAATACTTAATATCTCAAAATCTAAAAATGCTATAAACTTTATATAAAATAGAAATTGTAGGAAATTTATGACTTGCCAACATATTAAAATTTCGAAATTGTTTATTATATCGTTTAAAAGTTATAGACAATATAGTGGGGCGCCAGGAAAATAAAACAGTTCGAATTCCTCCAACAATAAATACAAACATATCTCTAAAAGTAAAAATACTCTAAACTTTATATTAAAAATAAATCTTAAAGAATTTATTCCTTTACAACATATTAAAATTTAAGTAAGTTGCTATATAGGTACTAGATTTTTTGAAATTTTTTGTAACAGTTTTGTGCCTATTATCTTCTTTTCTTAATATATAATGAACATTGAACACTCGCTATGCAAAATATCGTAAATGTAGGAATTTGTGATTTAGGTATCTAGTAGAAAATTTAATTAGGTTTCAGAATATATATGACTTAAGTATATTACCATAAAGGGAATAGGGTATTATGCACATTTTATAAAATATCACAGAAATGTTTTGCTTTTTTCTAAATATAAAGTAAACTTTGAACACTCGGTATGCAAAATATATTAGACCTACGAATTTGTAATTTTCGTATCTTGCAGGAAATTTAATTGGCTTTTGAGATTTTATTAAATCAACAATGTTTATTGCACCTTTTAGAAGTTATAGACAATTTAGTGCGACACCAAAAAATTGATACAATTATAAAACGTCGACTTTTAATACTTAATATCTCAAAATCTAAAAATGCTATAAACTTTATATAAAATAGAAATTGTAGGAAATTTATGACTTGCCAACATATTAAAATTTCGAAATTGTTTATTATATCGTTTAAAAGTTATAGAGAATTTAGTGCCGCGCCAGGAAAATAAAACAGTTCGAATTGCTCCAATGATAAATACATACATATCTCTAAAAGTAAACATACTCTAAACTTTATATAAAAAATAAATCTTAAAGAATTTATTCCTGTACAACATATTAAAATTTAAGTAAGTTCCTATAGGGTAATAGATTTTTTTAAATTTTTTGCACCAGTTTTGTGCCTATTATCTTCTTTTGTTAATATATAATAAACATTGAACACTCGGTATGCAAAATATTGCAAATGTAGGAATTTGTGATTTTGGTATCTAGTAGAAAATTTTATTAGCTTTCAGAATATATATGACTTAAGTATATTACTATAAAGGGAATAGGGCATTATGCACATTTTATAAAATATCGCAGAAATGTTTTGCTTTTTTTAATATCTAGTAATAAACTTTGAGCACTCGGTATGCAAAATATATTCAACATAGAAATTCGCGATTTTAGTATTTTGTAAGAAATTTAAATAGCTTTCAGAATATATACAACTTAAATATGTTACTTAAACGAAACTAGTGTTTTATGCATTTTATAAAAGTTTTCAGAAATTTTGTGGCTATATAGTTAATTTTGATTGGTATGAAGTTGATATTTTTGTATACTGTAGAAAATTGTTGTACCTTTCAACTTTGTACATTTTCTAAATAATTACAGAAATCTTATTCTTTTTTTGATGTATCTATAGTAAACTTTGAACACTAGGTATGCAAAATGTATTAGACCTACGAATTTGTAATTTCCGTATCTATCTGTTTAATCCTTGTGACGTTTTTAATATTATTTATTATTAATTCTAGTGGGAAACACAATGTTTTCTGTTATTCTTTCATTCTACTTCCCAAGTTAAATTATACAAATGTGTATAATTTTTATTATGTACCTAAATTTGCAAATTACAGCCAAACCGATTTTCTCATTTTGATGGTTGTGTTATCAGTAGATGCGTCCTTGATATATTATGCTATTCAATATACGTATATTTGTAGTGTAAATTAGCCTAGCGAAACTTTGCTTTAAACGCGATTGCTTCATGGACTACATTTCAATAAGGGAAATGGTGTGGAACAACCAAGGGTTCCTAAGTTGATCGTTCTATTTATATATTGATTTATGATTATAATTCTGTCAGTATTCAGCTCCGCTTTAGCTATATAATACATTTACATCTATAACAATTGTTCTATTTTCTGTTAACTTCTTTTGTACTGCAAACATATATCTACTTCTTTATGTTAAATAGTCTTAAACGTAATGTCAGCTTTTATGCACAAATACTCTTACAATTACCTGAAGTCTTATCACAATATTCTTGTATCATATAAATTAATCAATAAAACATGTTTTTAAGGGGTTCAAGAAGATTTTTGTTGATTGTTTCTTCAAGTAATTATATGCAATTTATTTTAGTAACTCTTTGAAATGAGCAATACCAATTTAATTTGATAAGAATTTGAGAAAGTACAAAGCTTAAGAGTGACACAAAAGTAAAATTCTGTTATATAAATGAATTCAAGACTTCGTGATAAATTGGTAAGTAAACTAAAATCAAAGCCAAAGTTTTTTTTAGGGACGTGTTTGGAAGTCGCGATTTTCTCGAGAATCGGTAGAGGTGAAATTTTAAAAGAGCTGAAATTGTGAAAGGGGAAGAGTTGCTCTTTCGATCTATAATACTGCCGCGTTTGTCAATTTATTAGAAGTGTCTTAAAATCCCAGCCAAATATTCGAATTCTGCGAATCAGGTATCGTAAAATTCGAATTTTCTCGTGAACTATAGGTGAAACCGTGCATAAAATCGAATTTGAAAAAGGAAGAGTTGCTCCTTCGAACTATAGTACTCCCTGGTTCCTTAAGTTATTAGAAGTTTTTTTAAATCAACCCGGAAATTAAACTTTTTTTAAAATTTGGTGGAGCACGCGTCGGAAAATTAAGATAATCTCATAAGCCAGTTGAGATAAAAACGCGCATAATATCTTATTTGAAAGAGGAAGAGTTGCTCTTCAATTTATAATATTGCCACGTAAATTGATCAGGAGTGCCTTAAAATCAAGGCCACAATTTGATAAATTTTCGAATTTTGCGAAGCACGTATCGGAAAACCGTGATTTTTGGCGAAACGCTTGCGAAGGAAAATTGCATAACATCTTGTTTGAAAGAGGAAGAGTTGTTCTTTCAATCTATAATACTCCCTTGTACCTAAATTTATTAGAAGTGCCTTAAAATCGCCCTGCAATTAAGCAATTTTTTTTAGTTTAGCGATTAGCGATTGACAAGTCTGAAAATCAGGATTTTTCACGAACCGGTTGAGGTAAAAACGAACATAATATCATACTTAGATGAGGAAGAGTTGCTCTTTCTATATATATAATACTCACACCTTCATAAATTGACGAGAAGTGTCCTTAAACCATAATCAAAATTAGGCAATTTTTCGAATTTTACAAAAGAGTTGTTGGAAAACCTCGATTTTCTCGCGTAGCTCTTGAGAAGAAATTACGCTTAAAATCTCATTTGATAGTATTGCTCTTTCGATTTGTGAACGCCTGAAGGCTCTATATTAATACAATCCAAATCATACAATTTTTCGAATTTTGTGATTCACACGAGGTAATAAATGTCCTAACATTTGTGTAAATGACAACTCGACAAAGACCTTGGTTGACTCATCTATTATACAGCAATCAATGTTACGTCCATTATTCAGTACACAGTACAACGAATTGGAATATACTAAACTTACTCTGTTCATGCTACAAACTATTCCTACTACTAATAAAAACTTTAAAATTGAATTAAACAAACTGAGCACACTAACAAGCTTAATCAACAACTCATTCTAGGGGAATTTAGTAGTTTCCGCAGTTTAAATGTTTAAATTTAGTTTCATTTACTTAAAAGTAATGTCTACCTATATTGTATTATTGTATTGAACGTATTGAATTAATAATATTAATTTCATAAATTGCCAGTGTATTATAGGCAACCAAATAGACACAGCTGTGTTGCCAGCTTGTAATTATTTAAAGTCAGTGTAACAGAATAAACTTCGGTAGAAAAGGCATAAACATAATCTATATAAAATGAAACAACAAAAACAGTATATTTATTAAAAGCAACTACTGAAAACTAATCATTGGTTTAATGAATTTCAATGTAATGAATGTCAACAAAAATATGTCATATGTATGTTCAGCGCCATCTTGTTCTATTCCTAATCTTCATGGCTCCAGGAGCTTCAAGATCAGCTAAAATGGAAACAAATTACGAGATATTCGATACAAATTAATAGAATTCATTTCATTTTTAAGGTAATATATAAATTGTGATTATTGTAATAAATATATTCTCAAGATATACTCTAAAACCTCTGATGTGTTTGAATAATTTCAATCATATTCACCTGACTGTGAGTTTATGTATTTGAGCCAATTAAATCATGTTAGATTTCACACAGTGCATAATTGGACTATGATCTCATGCGACTCGTCAATTTGGCATTGTCATACATGTGCTTCGTCAAAAATGCTCAATGTCCTCAACATCATTCGTGCGCGCACCGGGAATTACTTCTCCTTGGTCAGCATCGTCAGCATTAAAGGGAGAACAAACAGTAGACCAGCGCGTACTGCGACGACGCACACGATCTGCACGCCAAACAACATGTACGTAGCTGTGACAAGTAATAATTTAATAAAATTAGTATAACACAACACTCCAAAGCTCATTAGAATTGGTCGGCGCTTCGGATCAGACACAGCTCACACGATGGCAACGCCTGCAGTCTTTAAAGGACATGAAGATAGATTCAACGGTGTAATAATCGACTCCAAACAGCAAGTCATTCCACCAGGATTGACTTTTGAGGAGGTTTTACAAAGTTTGTACTTGTATAATTCATCTACACATTGCTTAACTGTACGAATTCTTACATTTTAGATTCCAGTTGTGAATGGGAAGAAGCACACAAGAGTGGAGTCTGGTTTAAAGTGTATTTGGAACACTGTGATTGGATTCCCGTCCTAATTAAAGACGGATTTACATTTCACCACGCCAAGCCAGACTACGCCATGTTGTTAAAATGGTTGCCTAAAGATGAGCCCAATGTGCCGAGTTATGCCCACACCATGATTGGCGTGGGAGCTGTGGTGATGAATGAAAAAAATGAAATTCTTGTGGTTTCTGAGAAGTATTTGAACAGAGCTCATTGGAAGCTCCCCGGGGGTTATCTTGAGCTTGGGGAGAATTTGGTAGATGCGGCGATTAGAGAAGTCCATGAGGAGACAAATATTCACACGGAATTTCAAACTGTACTTGCATTTAGACACACACATGAAGGGCAATTCGATTGCTCGGATTTGTATATACTGCTCAGTTTGAAACCGCTTTCGGAGAATGTCAAAAAGTGTGGGCGTGAGATCAAGGATTGTAAGTGGATGCATATTGATGAGTACATGCAGAATCCGCTCATTCACGAGCTCAATCAGTTATATGTGTACAAATATCTGGAGTACAAAAAGTTGGGTATTCAGATTGTTTGCGCACATGGTATACACAAGATGTTCGATAAACCTTACACTGTTTATCACGTAGTTGACAGCTCAAAAATTGCTAAAACTGATGAACAAAACCCTGGTTGTGCAAGCAAACCAGAAGATACGCTGAACAAGTTGTAAATATTGTTTTGGGCTTTTTTATGGTGTTATTTTTATAAATAAATATGGATTTATGTTGTTAAGTGTTTGATTATTCTGTTGATTAGCTATTACATACATTAATTTGTCTTTATTTCTTTTAATTGAGAATGAGAGAATGTAATTAGATGAAGTATGGTAGGCGACTGTAGGCAACTCAACAAACAACTTTAGCAGAGACAGGTGAGTACATTTGCTAAACTTATGTGTTTATATTAATATGATTCAGATGGATTAACACTGTAAAAACGAGCATTATATATTATAAAATAAAACAGCCATGTTATTCTACATCAATATGATATTTTCTGCTCATTCAAACGCTTGAAATAGATTAAATATTTTGTATTCTGGGTCTGGCTTTCAATTGAAATCGCTTAGGTTACCCTTCTGTCTAAAGTCTTCTGTTTTAACATCAAAATATAATTTAAAATGTTGTAATTACAAAAGTTACTACAGATTATTTATTAATATAATATACTGCATTACTTTTACTATATATTATTTTTTAAGGAGATTTTCACGTAATAAAGGTATTTTTAAGGGTTTTTGACATAGATTTAGGCATATGTATTTGTTAGAGTTGGTAACACTGTTTTGCTTTCATATTAAAATGACAGACAATTGGCATCTATTTCTGTTTGTTGTTAGCTTTGTAAATGTTGTTAACATTTAAAATTAATTGAATTTATTTTGAATTTACTCATAATTGTCGTTTTAAAAATGTAAATAATCAAACGAGTTAAATAATTTAAAGTCTTCTGGTGACATGTTGGCCTCCCACCATAGTTTACGTATGGCGGTTACACCGCGGGAAAAAGCGATGTTTACAATTTATAGGTTAAGTGAATTTCGATTATTCTCCCGATTCTCATAAAACTTATAATGCATCTATCTTAAACATTAATTTATCTATTCATGCCTTAATTGGTTAACTATTATTGTTGTGTTTATAATCAATAATTAATTAGTAATAATGCATGTGAATCAATCAAACAATACGCAAATCCTAACATCACCTGAGTCATCAAATGGATCAAATGCTTCATCCGAAATTAGTGAAGTTATTTCGCCTAATTCAAGCAATACAAGTGATACAAACAAAATGAGAAACATTGAAGATGATCCTGCAAGTCTGGAATTACATGAATGCAGTATAATTGAGCACCCAACAATGAAAATGCTGAACTACAATATTCTGGCAGTGAAATATAAAGAGAACGCAGGTAGTATCGACTCTAAGAAGGAAAACATAGTGAGAAGGACTGGGAGATTAAAGAAATACAAAACTAGTCCGAAACAGATCAAGGCACAGGGAAATAATGGTAGCCAGCAAGCTAACCTGAACAGTTTTCTTAAACCCAAGCAAGCTATTCAAGTGGTCGTTCGTGATGAAGGCCACATTACAACAAATTGCATGCCAAGTGAAGAAATTCAAGAAGATTCTACAAGCAAAGCTCAGTTCAAGGTGTCTGCTAACTTATTTCTGTCACCAAAGGCCAAAAAGGCGTCAAGTAGACTAAAATCCAGGGACGATCAAAGTCCAAAACAGCTTAGTACATGTTTAGCAAGCATTGATATGGTGGATATTGTTGAAAAACAGAATATGAAGGAAAATGTGCCAACGATTATTAATTTGGAAGATGATTCATCGGATAAAGGTAATTTTCTTTTGTATGTACTTGAATTTGGGAAGTAAGGATTTAATCTGCGTTAGTTTCAGTTAAACTCGCCCGGTTAAAACCGGTTTTACCCAGGTGCACGCATAATTTATCATATTATACATAAAAATTTGGTTTAAACATAGAAAAATAGAATCATGTCTAAAAATACATAAAAGTGTCTACAAATGTGGAAAAATGTCTAAAAGTGTTAAAAAATGTATAAAAACATCTAAAAGAAATTTAAAAATATCTAAGTATGTTTAAAAATGTCAAAAAATATGTAAAAATGTCTAAAATATCTAAGAATGTGACAAAAATATCTAAAAATCTTTAAAATATCTACACTTTTTTAATATATGCATGTATGTCTAAAAATATATTTAAAAAAAATCCGAAAATGTCCAAAACTGTGTAATAATGTCTAAAATTGGTAAAAAAATGTTTAAAAAACTTTTAAAGTCTCTAAAATTGTCTGAAAATGCCTCAAAATATTTAAAAATGTCTGAAAATGCTTCAAAATGTCTAAAAATGTCTAAAATTGTATAAAATTTCTAAAATATGTAAAAATTTCAAAGCATTCTTCAAAAATGTCAAAAAATATGTAAAAAGGTTTTAAAATATCTAATAATGTTTCAAAAATGTCTAAAAATCTCAAGTTTTTTTTAGGTATGTCCAAAAACATTCGAAAATGTCTAAAAGTGTGTAACAATGTCTGCAAATAATAATAAATCTCTAAAAAACTTTTGTAAGTCTCCAAAATTGTCTGAAAATATTTCAAAATCTTAAAAAAATGTCTAAAACGTTTCTAAAAATTTTCTTAAAATGTCTAAAAATCTCAACAATTTTCTATATATGTCCAAAACTGTCCAAAAACATTAGAAGGTCTAAAAGTGCATAAAATTGTCTGTAAAACTGTCTAAATATGTAGAAATATATATAAATTTTTTCTAGGTGTTTCTCAGAAATGCCAAAAAACATATAAACATGTATACAATAAAATAATGACTCAATAATGTCCAAACATTTTCAAACACATCCGAAAATGTCTAAAATTCTGTATCAATGTCTAAAAATATTTAAAAATGATTTAAAAAACGTTAAAACACACTAAAAAGTTTTTAAAATTGTCTAAAAATACCTCAAAATGTCTAAAAATGTCTAACAATGAAGAAAAACAGCTTTAAAAATCGTTGAAATGTCTAAAAATCTAAAACGGCATAAAAATGTCTACACATGCATAGAAAATATAAATAGTTTGTGTCTCTAAAAATGTCTAAAAACTCCAAAAATATCTAAAATTGTCTGAAAAAACATTATTATAGTCATTGTACTAATATGTTTCACAATAATCAAAATAATGCATCAAATTGTTATCAAAAACTTATTACTTTTTAGGAAACGCATATGTATCAACTCCTATTTTGGTTAAGAACAATGCTTTTCAATTCCTAATGGACAGAACAAGAATATCACCTGCAGATAAATTGTCTCCAAAAGGTGAAAGCAATTCTAAAAAGCGTAAGAGAGAAGATGAGGATTTAAATGAAAGTTCGCGAAAAATCAAACGCATGAATAGCGCCGAGGTTGAAAAAACAAATAGCGGAAGAAACGTTGAAGCAATTAATAAAGATTGTAAAATAATTAAAGAGAATCATGTAGAACATGAGGAAGTTCTCGTCACAAGTACGCGGAAATTACGTAGTAATAATAATCAACAAAAGAAATCACGTTTACAATTGAAGCAAAGACAGAAAAGTAGCGCGAGAAAAAATTTGAGTGATTTAAATGCGTTGATGTGCATTGAGGAAGCTCAAAAACTAGTTGAAGAAGAGTCTAAGGAAAAAAGTGAGGATGCATTAAATAAAACAGAGGCAGAATTGGAAATAAATGCTGGTGACAAGACTGAGGAACCTTCAGTAACCAAGAAGAAGGTGAGGAAGGTTCCCACACGGAAATTCAATTTATCTTTGAAACGAAGTCAAAGTGCAGTTGACATTGCTGAAAATAGTGAAGTTAAGGGAACAGGTAACCAGCAAAATGTTGATGGTAAGGAGGGATCACCTAGTTTACGCAGAAGTTCTCGAATTCGCAAATCGGTTATTCCCACTTCTGATGTCCCATTAATAGAGGAAGAACCTGTTAAACTACAGAAGAAAAGCTTATGTATAATTGACCAACCTGTTTCTTCAGAGGTGAAGGTTAAAAAGAAGTCTTCTCCTAAAAATGATCCCAAAGTTGGGTTTAAGATTGCTCCGATATTTGACAAAGCTAGATCAAAACCTAAATTAGCTGCTGTTTCACCACATGTAACAGATAAAGTGATTTCTTTAATAGATAGCGTCCCAGAAGAGGTCACTCAACGGCAACATACAGTGGAAGTAAGGTAAGGAGGAAATTTCAATATTTCTATGTTTGTATTAAGTTTTTATGCAAAAATATAATAATAATTTATGGGTGTGTATATTACGCCCTGTAAAATTCATTGAGTCGCGACATACGTACCTACGAGTATAAAAGCAAAAAAGTTGAAATACGTCTTGCATTAACTGCAATTCCATTGGTTGTTCAAGGGTCGATTCATTCCAAAAATAGGAAATAGTGTAGCTCCACCCAATCGTTAGTTGGTTACCTCGACTTTTGAATGCATTCTACATGCAGAAATTTCAAAACAGTCTTTAGAAGAATGGACGGCTTGATTCCAACCAAGTCGATTTTTCAATCAATCAACAACGGTGTAATTTTCATACTTAAGTACGTTAAATACAAATTTAATTTTGCGTCTACATTAGATGAAATACTTCCTAATTTAAATTCATTATAAATTCATATAAAATAATTTGCCAATTAACCAAATTAGCCCTTATTAAAGTAAGGATTTTTATATTTAGTTTCATTAAAATTACTCTTTACTTTCTAGTTGAAAAAGAAACACATTTTACATTTCCATCAATCGCGCACAATCAAACACAATATTTCCAAATGTCTAGAAATGTCTAAAATTATATAAACATTTTCTATGTGTCCAAAACTGGCCAAAAACATTAGAAAACGTCGAATTAGAAAATTGTCTTTAAAACTGTCTATAATTTCTACATTTATAGACAGTTTTAAAGACAATTTTCTAATTCGACCTTTATATAGAAATTTTTTCTGGGTATTTTTCAAAAATGTCAAAAAACATGTAAACATGTCTAAAAATATCTAATAATGACTCAAAATGTCTAAAAATCGGAAATATGTCGAAAAATTTTCAAAAACATCCGAAAATGTCTAAAATTCTGTAACAATGTCTAAAAATATTTTAAAATGATTTAAAAAACGTTAAAAACACCCTAAAGAGTTTCTAAAATTGTCTGAAAATACCTCAAAATGTCCAAAAACATCGGAAAATGTCTAAAAATGTGTAATAATGTCTGAAAATAATAATAAATTTCCTCTAAATCACCTCTAAAATGTCTAAAATTGTATAAACATTTCTAAAAATCTCCAAAATTTTCTATCTATGTCGAAAACTGTCCAAAAACATTGGAAAAGGTCTAAAAGTGCGTAAAAATGTCTAAAAAGCTCTAAAAAGTGTCTGAAATTGTCTGTAAAACTGTCTAAATATGTAAAAATATATATAAATGTTTTTGAAGTATGTTTCAAAAGTGTCAAAATTCATGTAAACATGTCAAAAAATATCTAATAATGACTCAAAAATGTCTAAAAATCTTAAATATGTCCAAAAATTTTCAAAAACATCCGAAAATGTCTAAAATTCTGTATCAATGTCTTAAAAATGATTTAAAAAACACTCTAAACAGTTTCTAAAATTGTCCAAAAATACCTCAAAATGTTTTAAAATGTCTAACAATGAAGAAAAACAGCTTTAAAAATCGCTGCAATGTCTAAAAATATCTAAAACGGCATAAAAATGTCTACACATGCATAGAAAATATAGCAAAAACATGTCCAAAAACATCAGAAAATGTCTAAAAATGTGTAACAAAATCTAAAAGTTTCTAAGAATGATAAAAAAATGTTTAAAAACCTCTGACAAGTGTTTAAAATTGTCTGAAAATCCCACAAAATGTCTATGAATGTGCAAAAATATCTAAAAATGTATAAAACTGTCTAAAAATTGCTAAAATCTATAAAATATCTGAAAATGTATAAACATTTCTAAAAAAAAAATATCTAACTATCTCGAAAATGTCAAAAAATATGTCCCTTATAAAAGTAAGGATTTTTATATTTACTTTAATTAAAATTACTCTTTACTTTCCAGTCGAGTCGAAAAGGAAACACATTTCACATTTCCATCAATCGCGCACGTACAACAACGTTGTTCCTCATTTATTTGGTCCCTATCATCAGTCGACATTCCTCTAATACCATCACAAGACGACAATTGTTCATATATTGCTGATAAATCAAAATCTGAAAGTCTAACATGCCTATTAGACACTCCAAAAGAAATTAGCGATGATGACAAGTCAAAACTAATCATTCCAAATAAAGGCCGTGAATTGTACGACAAATTCCTCCAAATTCAAGACGAGAAACCCAACTACGCTGTACGTCACTTCTTTATATCACTTGGAGACCGAAATGGTTACAATTACCGCCCTCAACAACCGCCTAATAAGAAAAAAACGAAAAAGTCACTTTCTAAAACAATTATGCAAGGCAAACCTACAGTTACGGAAAATCCCAACCAGTACTCAATGTGGACGCAGAAGTATTGTCCCAAGACCAGTCAGGACTTTGTAGGGAACTCCAAAGAAGTCCTACAACTCAAAGAGTGGTTACAAAGCTGGTTAGACATCGCGAGTGGTCCAGGCGGGCAAATGTTTGACGCAGATGGAGCTTCTTCCCTCAAAAACACTATGATTTTGTACGGAAAGTCAGGATGTGGTAAATCAGCCACTGTTTACGCACTCTGCGACGAACTGGGCATCAACGTCTTAGAGGTAAATGTCAGCAGTCGCAGAACTGGTAAACAACTACTCCAACAAATGTACGAAGCTACTCAGTCACATCAACTACGGAAACTCGTAGACGTAGAGGTGAAAATGTGTCTTGTGTTGATCGACGACGCGCATCTTTTATACAAACAAGATATCGACTTCGCCAAGGACTTGCACAAGATAATAACAACGTCGAAACGTCCGATTATATTGACTACAAATGATTACAGTGTTCCGCATGTCTCCAAGTATGTTAACTTGATGTATCCGTTCTTATCTTTTGGTGGACTGTCCGCACACTACGCAGCTACATATTTGGAGATCTTGTGTTTAATGGAAGGCGTCGAAGTAAATCGTGACACTGTTGGTATGTTATTAGAGTGGAATATGGGGGATGTAAGACGAACGTTGCTACAGTTGCAGTTTTGGTTGGGTACTGGTGGAAGGCTTCATAAAAGATCCATCCGAACATTTACAGCTCATCCGACTGGACAGATCATCCTAGAACCTCTAGATTTAGGCGATTTATGGTGGAATGTACCGAATATTACAGGATTATGTACAGAATTTACGATTAATCAAAAAGACGACAAGAAGTGCACTTCAAGTCTGCAAGACTTAGGTAATTACGCGAAATTTATGGACGCTATTTCATTTTGTGACGGGTTAAACCGAACTGAGGGTATTTTTGGTGGAATGGAGCCTACCACTCAAATAGAGCTGTTGGATAGTGTGGAGTTGAATCCTCGTACTGATTATTACAAAACAGATCGGTATTTGACGCGGGAATTGGAGCTAACGCTGCTGGAAGGTTGCGCGAGGAAGTTTGTTAGTAAAGACAATGATTTGGATGCAATTTCTGAGAGGTGGTTCTATGCTGTTCCTTCGAAGACTCGAAAGTAGGTTTTATTTTACTATTTGTTGTAGTACAACTATATTTATGTGATTATGATACTTATTTTTTCATTATTTATATATTTGTATGATATTTGACTTTTAGGTGGCGTGAAAAACAAGAAAATTGCATCCAAGAGTTTCAACTAGCTGTGCCAGTTCATGTTAAACAAGATAAACTTGCTTTTTACAAGGAGTATTTCCCCTATTTACGTGAATTACTGCGAGTGGAAGAAATCAAGCGTGAGAATTACCCGAAGCGTGGGAATCGTGAGTCGCTTATGCTGATAAATGTTGGAATCTTTGATGTGACTATTGACAGTGTTAAAACTGCTCGCAAGATGTTGAAAGTTGACGATTGATGATGTTTTTCAAAAAATACGCAAATGAACTACTGCATTGTATGTTAGTAAATTAATATGATTGGTATGACAATTCCTGGTTCTGTCCAATGAAATTACAATGAATCGGTTGAATGATAATTGCAAAATTATAATAAATCAATTGCAAAGCATTGGTGTGGTTTTGGACTTTTTTTATTTATTTGTGAAATTGAGGCTTAAGTGTGTGAATTTATGCTATCAGTGTCATTTTGTAGAGTAAGAGACGCTCTTTCTCGTGAGGTGAGTTTTGTTTTGATTAGGTAATTACAAAGGCCTCAAAATTGAGACCAAAATTGGGGAATTTTATCAAAAGTCACCTCGACAAATCTTTTCTTGAACAATAAGCGATGAATTTTTGTTCACAGTGTCGTTTTGTAGAGTAAGAGACGCTCATTGTCATGAGGTTCCTTTTATTTTAATTGATGAATTGGAAACGTCTTAATATTAAGACCAAATTTTTGCAAATTTTTAAGTTTTGGCAAAATTCACCTCCGGAAAGTGCGTTTTTCTTTCTAAATAATAACATATTTTTTATGAATAACATTATACATTAGATTTAGTCCTTATAAGGACTTATTTTTACGATTGCAATTATTTCAGTTTTATTCGCCAAAAAAGTGACATTTTTGGACGATTTTCATCAAACTCTACGGATAAATCTAAAATTTTGATGTTAGGTAGTCACATGCTTAAGTAATCACTACGTGTGATTTTTATTTTGTCAATTTCAATAGGTTCTCCTAAAAGGGCGTTTAAATTCTTTATTTGAAAATGGTAAGTTTTAAACTGAGTAATTTCTTTCTGATTCTAATACAGTTTACAATTTTGTGTTATCTCTATTCGAAGATATGAATTTTTAATATTAAATAATTGCAACTCAATTAATCGTAAAATATTTGATAAATACAATTTTTGTAGGTTTTCACATTTGATTGTAAAACTATGCTTTATTCCACGTATTTTATTATTTAAAAAAATATATTTTTTCAGCAAATAGCATTTTCCCAAAATCTTTAATAACTCCAACAATATAAGTGACAATGAAAAAATAACTTCAGTAATGACTTCCTCGTCTCAATCTGCATCAGTTCTGAAAGTTTCAAATTTTTCCTGGGCCCACCCCAATTTTCTCAAAAATTATTTTTCCGATTTTCTCGGAAAATATTTATGTAACAGAAAAACTGTTTTCGCCTTTGTATGCAGATTTTCATTCTGGATCGGGCAGTTTTTTTCATTTTTTGATTACGTGAATTTCAGTTTTTTCTCCGAAAAAGTGGGCAGTGTTACCCCTTTGGACATTTTTGGTCGTTTTGCATGAAAGTTCTCGGATCGATCTGTAATTTTTATATTATGTAGTCATCGGTATTGGCTATCTCTCCGCAAAGCTTTTATTCTGTTTACATTAATAGTTTTCTGGCAAAAGGGCTTTAGAAATTTTTTTTGAGAGTGGAATTTTTAAAGCTTTGTAAATTGTATCCGATGTACAATTTTCTCCTGATTTGAAGACCATGTACATTTTTCTGATATCTCAATTTATTTCGAAGATATGAATTAATTACCTCTAACATTTAAAACTCGACTTGCCAAATTTGAGGTGATAACAGAATTTTTCTTAAATTTCTGATTTGATTAAAGGAATACGATATTTTCAATGTATTTTATTATTTAAAAGAATCGATTTTTTCGAAGAATTGAATTTTTCAAAAATCTTTAATAACTCTACCAATTTAAGTGATAATGAAAAAATAACTTCAGTAATGTGTTCCTCATGTCAATCTGCATCAGTTCTGAAAGTTTCAAATTTTTCCGGGACCCACCCTAATTTTCCCCAAAATTATTCTTCCGATTTTCTCGGAAAATATTTATTTAAGAGAAAAACTGTTTTCGCCTTTGTATGCAGATTTTCACTCTGGATCGGGCAGTTTTTTTCATTCTTTGATTACGTGAATTTCAGTTTTTTCTCCGAAAACGTGAGCATTTTTGGTCGTTTTGCACGAAAGTTCTCCGATCGATCTGTAATTTTGATATTATGTAGTCATCGGCATTGGCTATCTCTCCGTAAAGGTTTTATGGTGTTTACATTAATAGTTTCCCGGCAAAAGGGCTTTAGAAATTTTTTTTGAGAGTGGAATTTTTAAAGTTTCGAAAGTCGTATTCGATGTACAATTTCCTCCTGATTAGAAGACCGTTTACACTTTTCTGATATCTCAATTTATTTCGAAGATATGAATTAATTACGTTTAACATTTAAAACTTGACTTACAAAATTTGAGGTGATAACACAATTTTTCTTAATTTTCTGTTTTGATTAAAGGAATACGATATTTTCAATGTATTTTATTATTTAAAAAAATCGATTTTTTCGAAGAATTGAATTTTTCAAAAATCTTTAATAACTCTACCAATTTAAGTGATAATGAAAAAATAACTTCAGTAATGTGTTCCTCATGTCAATCTGCATCAGTTCTGAAAGTTTCAAATTTTTCCGGGACCCACCCTAATTTTCTCCAAAATTATTTTTTCCATTTTCTCGGAAAATATTTATGTAAGAGAAAAACTATTTTCGTCTTTGTATGCAGATTATCATTCTGCATCGGGCAGTTTTTTTCATTTTTTGATTAGGTGAATTTCAGTTTTTTCTCCGAAAAAGTGCCCAGTGTTACCCCTTTGGACATTTTTGGTCGTTTTGCATGAAAATTCTCGGATCGAACTGTAATTTTGATATTATGTAGTCATCGGCATTGGCTATCTCTCTGTAAAGGTTTTATTGTGTTTACATTAATAGTTTCCCAGCAAAAGGGCTTTAGAAATTTTTTTTGGAAGTGGAATTTTTAATGCTTTGAAAGTCGTATCCCATGTATAATTTCCTTCTGATTTGAAAACCGTTTACACTTTTCTGATATCTCAATTTATTTCGAAGATATG
>JAODVP010154589.1:0-15148 GCA_025400035.1 Tetradonia laticeps
TTAATCTTACCTGTCCTTGTACTAATTCAGCAATTGCTTGTAAACCAGTGTCAAGCAAATTATTACACAATGATAAATAAGTCTCCTGCACATGAGTGCTCACTGCGTTGGCATCTTTGAAAAGATATCCACCAATAATATTCAGTTGCACTCTTAGAGTAACAACAAGCATCACAGACATGTAGATTAAGCAGGTAATTCTTGCCAATACCAATAACTAAAACAAGCAAATTAATTTCAAACATTCAAGGCGAGAATTTCGTGATTTGCTCATACCCTAAGTCTATTCCATAATTCCAACTTGTTGGCATTCTCGGGATTACTCTTCAACTCGTTAATAATTGTTTGCGTGTCAATGACATTGTTTAGAGTCTTGAATAGCGTAGTAGCCAAGCTTAATATTGTTTGATTGCAGGTCCTCTCTGTGCTTTCAAAGTGTTGCTGCTTGCGAGTGCGATCCAGGAAGTCGCGGGTCTCGCGCTCCTGCCAGTCCTTAAGACGCCGTTGGGCATACCGTGTGATGAGGATCGAACCGCCTATAAGCACACCCCCGACGAACAATTTTCCGCGGTGCCGACCGAAGAAATCACGTAGTTTTGAAAACACACTCATTGTGATTGCGATACTAACTTTATTGATAAGCTACCATAACCTATCTCTGTGTCTTGTGCTCGTACACGGAATAACGCAAGCTCTGTTGTTGTCGGTTAATCACATATTACACAGTGTGTAGTACAAATCAATGGTTCTTATCACGAGTAATTTAGGCGATTTGGACTATGAATTTTAATCATTGCTTGTCAGACGATGTCAGATGATGTTGGATGTGGAACTGACTAGTTCTCAATAGCTCCGTCATCATAACAATAGCGTTGTATTCATAAATGACAATCAGTCAATTACCAATTTTTTTAAATCTTTACAATTTATCATAAAATAATTTTTACTATCCCACTTTAAACTTAAAACGAAAGCGCGGTACAATTAATGTGTTATCTACAAGGATTTGTAGTACAGTCAATAAAATCGTAAATTTTTGATTATGTCTTCGTTTTTCACCGTATCTCTCAAATATATTTTTTACCAGTATACATTTTTTGAAGTAACTTTAAAGCATCGCTTTTAAAATAGATTGAATTCACTATAAGATGATACCAAAAGCATATCTTGGAATGCAGATACAGTTCTTCAAAAGATAGCTTTTCGCAACTCTTAAATTTCCTATTTTGCTCAACTTTAGCCTGAAATTTCGTGGAGAGTTAAACAATTAAAGTTGTAGGCTGATTTTCCCAAACTGTGGCTCAAATTTGAACAACGGCAATACGGTATGTATTCTGAAGAGTTGCATGTAGACTCCTATTTGTCCAACATAAATCGAGTTTACTCTCAAATTACAGAAAATTTTGTCTATTTTAAAAGATACTTAACAGTTACTGCAAAAATTGCATACTTTAGAAAACACATAATTTACAGTTTTTCCAGCAATACTCTTTTCAAGCTTGGATTTAGAGCAGTGGGACTGACCTTAACAACATATTAACGAACGAACCATATGCCATTTTAGCCATTTTTAAGGCACCTATTTCCATATTTTGTTTCTTTAAACGTTGGGCAAAAACTTGTCCACATACAGTAGAACTGCGGTTGTCCGGACTAATCGAGACCGTACCCCGTCAATAGCAGTTAGCTGACATAACCTAACCTCTAAGCTTTTCTTTAATGTCTCCAAAAGTATTTTGATTGAGTTAGATGAAATTACTTTTCACCCTTACAATCAGGACGTAATTTTCCATGTGATATCATATGACAAGTGACATAACCGAACTACTACAATTTTTCAACATTATCTCAAAAACTATTGGAGTTAGATGATAATGCTCTTCAGTATAGCAATTAGAACGAAATTCTCTATCTGATAAGATGTCAACACCCGCTAAGTGACATAACTTAGCCGCTATAAATATTAAATATTCTTCGTAGAATGATTGGTTTTCCTAAATTAACGGCTAAAGTCGAGCATAGCTGGAAATTTCACTTTTGTGAAAAACAGTAATTGTTCTTTGAAAAGCTGTATCACATCTCCTGTGCAACATAAAGAGTTAAATGTGTTACGAGTTGAATTTTCTAAATTGTGCAGTTCTTCCAGTACTAAAAATGTGGCATAGGTCCCTGCAAACATGGATTTTGTCTACTGATACTGATCCTTACAGCATATTAAAACAATTAGAACTTGTAGACCATTAGCGATTTTAGCCGTATATAATGCGTTTATTTGTTAGATGTTAACTGTAAAACTTTAACGAGTACCGTACGTTGTCGGAATCAAAAGATATCCTGATTGCAAATTTCGTAATACGGCTGAATCAGCATTTTAACTACGCGTAATGGATTCAAGTGGTGGATACAACGTACCTGGCCGTTGCTCTGATGGAGCCTAACAAGGTTATGCAAGACGTTCAGTCTTGGGGAAATCTGGAGTTACAAAACAGAATCCCATAACTATTTGACTCGAAGTTTTTTTAGGCAATATAGTTTTTGACAGGAGTATTGCTTCAAACTTACTTAGTCGTACCTTCTGACTTAAAAGTTATAGCAATTACAAATATCAATATGTATAATATGTATGTAGGAAAATATTATCAAAATGGCGACGCTTCCACTACCACCACATTCGCTGAGTTTGGATTCGAATTGCGCGTAATGAATTCTTTTAACCTTCTTCTATGTAATTGTATAGGTATGTTCCAAGCAGTGATTCCGGAACGGTAATTCGGTTCCGCGCATGCGTAGTGAATGACGCGCATGTGCAGTTATCAAAAATCGTTCGGTTTTTACGAACTACGCATGCGCGGAACTGAATTACCTTTCTAGAATCGTTGCTTGCAATACACTTATAATTTTCGGGGATCTGAAGGTTACTTTCTCAGCAACAATAGCAAACAGTATCTCCTGATTTTCTCACACTCGTTTTTTAAACTTACTCCGCATGTAATACAATAATATAAACGTATTCACCTCAAAATAGAACTTATATTAAATATCTCACATATACTATCTATATTCTACTTATAAAGTAATTATTCATACATAAGATAAGACGCAATTAAACCCTCAGCATCTCTCCCAAATTCACTAGGAATCAAACTCTGATTTAGCCTCAAATGCGCCAAACATTCCTCAAACATGGGTTTTGAGATGGTCACTGAATATACATTAGTATTACTACACCAATCATCAACTAATGCATTTCTGTTCAATATAAAGTTATAAAAAACTTTGGCGACTATGGCATTCTTAACATTTGAACTTTCATAAATCTGTAACTGCAATTTCGAGTCGTATACTTTCAGAAGTAAATATTGAATTATAGTTTCCCCAGTTCGACAAGACAGAATTATTTTTGGGGTTACGACAAGCTCATCCTGAGTTATACTTTTAACAACTTTAAATACATCGCTCAATGCATGAGTCGAATAATTAAAACTCTGTTCTTCTGACTGGAAAACAGTTGTGTTGAAATAAAACCTATTACTTTTCTGATCATTTACGGTTCCCAGCCAAGACAAACACTGCTTGCACCTCAAAAATTTGGAAATCTTATCTACCATAGGTGTAGTTTGATTTGCAAGCAAATAATGACATTGAGAATATAACAAATCAGTTGTCCTAGGAGAAATTTCAATTTGTTGGTCTTGTGTACAATGACAAAACCAATCATTTTGCTCAGAAGATGGTAATGGCAAAACACGATTAAAAGTACCATTAGCTAATATACATCTACACTCCTTACATAAAATATTATAATTGACATTTGTATTGATTGGATGTAGATGATTAATACCCGTGTTATTAAGATTTGCCAATTTCAATTTTTGCGTTAGTTCTAGCAATTCTGCTTTAAACCCTCCACCTAATTTAGAATACGCAGTTCTTTGATTTGTTAATAACCTAAACACAATTACATTTGACAATATTTGTTTTGAAGATAACGAATTGTCCTTAATATGTAGCATTTTAAGATTAAATGTTTCTACTTCATTTTCACATTTAACGTGTAAGTGACCCTCGTTACAATTAACGTCAACTAGCGTATAGTCAACTGTTTCATCTAAATAAACAAATACGTACACGCTTTGCAACCTCTGTCGGTTTTCAATCAGAACCCGTTTTACTAACATCTTTACTATCAGTCTCTTCTTTATTAACCTTACTAATAAGACCTCTATCTTCCAATTTCTTGAAAAGGAAGTGATTTTCAGGTAGAGCATACGACAACGTTGCGCGCTGGTAGTAATCAGGGACCAATTCAATGTTGTTAATTACAGTGGCGAGAAGGTGAGCCTTTTCAACGAATGTTCCTCTTGTGTCGTATTGCAGAGTTGTGAAATGCACATGCAGATGGTAGAATGAAGGCTGGTAATGGAAATAAATTCGAAGGCGCGAGGCTTGCAGACCATACTTCTCACAAATTGCTTTCTGGAGACAGAACCGAATTTATTTACTATTTCTACGTAAAAACATAATTTTACTCACTGTGCCTGAATGGTTAATATTTTTGAGCAATTCCAGATGATCTGCAGTTAAATCTCGTATTGATTTAATTCGCCTCAAATGTGGAATTGCAAGCAAATATAAAGTTTCTACTGTTTTACCATCCCATTTTAAGTCAGGAAGTAAGATAAAACCATTCTTAGGGTCCGGGTCTTCGTAAACAATTCTACCTTGTTCTGATTTATGTTCCAGGATATTATAAACCCACTGCAACAATAGGTTAACTAGAAAAAGTGACATTGATTACTTTATCAGTCATATTTACCTGAATTGTAAATTGTTTTGGATCTAATAAACCATATTCAATTATATCCTTGTAAATTTCGGGTGTTTCGTTAAATATGTGGATTAATTGAACGCCGTAACGCTCGATATGTGTCTCAGTAGCTGGATGGATAATTGTGGTCTTCACGGCTAATAAATGTTAAATGAACGTCAGATTTTAGGTTATTTGAATAAACACGGAAACAAATATTGATATAGACTTACTGTTTAACTCGAGCTTTGGATAGCATTGATAATTTCCGTAGATATCATTATGGAAATCTTGTTTAAGCCGGCAAGTTCCCAAAAAGTCTTCTTCCCGTAAGTTTTTTTCGTCAAACGCAGACTTTTCCAATACCACGATGCCGACGCCGGACGCGCCGGTAAAGTTTCCTATTAATGTAATAGATTTTCTAGACGCATTACTGCTTAAGACACGATCTATTGTGAACGTAGATAGGTCTTCTAAATCCACGTGGACTGATTTTGTTTTATTATCGGAATTTATAACTAAATGTGGTTGCTTGGAAGGAACAACTTCGTCACGTTCCTCACTGGTTGAATCCGCCATTTTTAATGTTGTTTATGTACCACCTAGGCCTACGAACAACCGAAAACACATTGTTGGAGATTACTGTAACAACCGCAAGGTGACGTTGGGTACAGGAAACGTCTTGTAAAATTATTGAAACGTAATTAAAATAGACGACTAAACATTTATTTTATCATGGTTGGACGCAGTATAATAAGGTTCTGATCGGCAGAGCTCATTTACACGTTGTGAAAGATTGGGAACTATTTTTCGTATGTTGCTCATTCCCTAGCGAAGATAAGCTTCGAAAAAGAATTGGAATTGAAATATTATTTTGGTAATTCTAAATATGAGTATTGATTTATCTTGGATGCTTTCCTACCTACCTTTATTTTTAATAAAGTAATACTATAAACAGTATTATAATCAGGAAGAAATTTCATATAGAATACAAGTTTAAAACTTTGCAAAGTTTCACATTCGGGGCTTTCAAAGCCCTTTTTGCAAGGAACTATTGAAGTTACCAATTTATAACTGGGTCGGTGAGATAGCTTTTACCCAGGAGTACATAATATAAAAATTCTAGCTCGATCCGCGCAGTTTCATCCAAAACGACCAAAAATCTGAAAGGGGTAACACTGGCCACTCTTTCGGGAAAAAAACTGAAATTGGCGCAATCGAAAAACGAAAAAAACTGCTCTGTCCAGAATGAAAATCTGCATGCAATAGCGCAAACAGTTTTTTCTTAACTCTAATATTTTCCGAGAAAAAGAGGAAAATTACTTTGGGAAATTTTGGGTTGGGTCTCGGAAAAATTTGAAACTTACAGAAGATTGAGATGAGGAATCCATTATTAAAGTAATTTTTTCATTATCATTTAAATTGTTGCAGTTGTTAAATATTTTTGAAAAATTATATTTTTTGAAAAAATCTTTTTTTTTTAATGGTAATACATATGACTAAAAACAGCGTAGTTCTTTAATCAAATGAGAAAATTAAACTTTTCCACAAAAATTTCCAAAACATTAAAATAAGGCGTTCGGGTAGACAATTCCATCCTGATAACAACGCCTTTTATTTCTAACATGAATATTTTCGAAAAAAATTAGCGTTTAAAACTTAAACTTTGTTGTAAAAATCGAGCAAAACCAAGGTTTTCAAAGAACACGTTCTAGAAAATCAACTATAACTTAGAAAATACCATGGTTAAATGAATATTCCTTGTTTCTTATTATAACTTTAGAAATCGTAATTTTTGTACAAGTGTCTGAAAACGTAATAATTATTTGATTTCTTTTAGATATTCTCTTTACTGGTGTAGATTCTACAAATAATGCAGCCCTAGGTAAAATTAACTCTTAACGCTAGGGACGGATATAAATTAATGTAGGCCTAGGTTTGCGAAAATCATTCATCTGCAACTCATTGTCAGTTATTTACTTCCAACTTCTACCGCCAGGGAGCTAATTTGAAGACGTGTAGGCCTAGGTCCAATCAGTCTTCAACCTAATGGTCATATACTTTCAACTCCTACCGGTAGGAGCGCTGCGGATTGTAGTCATGTACGCCTGGTGTAATGAAATCTCTCATCAGCGCTTTCAGGAGCGCTTCCTCGCGAAGTCATGAAATCACTCAACTTTGAGCTCCATTTTGACCTACTTGTAATTAATTTAGAACTGCGAGCATTATACAGTACGAAAGATCAATTCTTACACTCTCAAATCCAATGTTAAACATCGTCTTATCAGCAGCAGATCCTCAGAAAACTTGCTTTTCACATCACGCGTTCTCAAAAATTCTTAAATTTGCTTAGGTTTGAGCGTGATTTTAACGTACTTCTAATAAATGTACAGCCACAAGCATTATACCAGGCGAAAGAGCAACGCTATCTAACGCGATGTCGAACACCGCGTTATCACCAGCGGTTCCTGAGAAAACTCGTTTTTTACATCGTGAGAAACCAGAAATTCTCTCAGATTTGCTCAACTTTGAGTGCCACTTTAACGCACTTCTAGCTGGTTTAGAAAGGCGAGCGTCGCACATTGCAAAAGAGCAAGTCATGCCTTTTCAGAAATTCTCAAATTTTCTCAATTTTGAGCGGTATTTTAATGCACTTCTAGTTATTTCTGAAAAGCGAGCATTCTGCGCTCAACCACATAGTTTTACTATATTGATATAGATCAACTATATCACAAACTTGTTTTCGCTGCAAGAACAAAAACAACGATAAGCGTACAAAACGGCACAATAAGATCGGCGATCGCTTATGGCGACGGCACAATCGTCAATATCCACAACAGTATTTTAAGTAAAATTTAGCAATTCAATTGTTCTATTTAGTTGCGAACGTTTACATATCATGTTTATCCATACTTTAAATAATACTTATCATATTATATAAAATCTCAGCAAATAAATAGTCGTACATAATACGTAATTATTACAGTGTAGTAGAAGGAAAACCGCTAAGCGACAGCGCAACGAACCATTGAATTTGTTTATCACGAAAATCACTTGAATAATTCAACTTACTTGCCCAAGCAGCGGTAACAATGAGCACAATTTTATAGAATTGTCAAATAAATAAAAACAAATCAGAAAACTGCTTACCATTATTGAATCGATATCATATTAATAGTTGTATTGAAATAAATCAAGTGTTCAACTGCCAAATGTACTGTAGCAGGAACACAAAATTTGATTACCAGTAATTGGCTTACTAATGATTACGCTGAAATCACTTGCCATACAATTAAATGACTCTTTTCATCACGTTGCTCTGTAGTATTAGTCTCCAAGCTACCTGTTTCGTTGCCAACCATGCTTTCATCCATTTCGCTCTCACCTGTCAAGTACAACATAGAAATTTACAGCACAAAATAAAACGAAAAATGTATTAATCTTTGTATTTAAATTAATCTGTACTCTTTAATTAATTGGGTATAATTTCCCGGCACCGATTGAGTGAATTGTTATTGTTCTTGTATTTTATTACCTATTTTCACGGCATACCAGGAATATCGTTCATGAGTTGCCAAACAAACAGATGAGACGCTGCATCCGTAGGTTCATCGTCTTCTGGAATGCGTTTAACACAAATAACTCAAAGAAAGAACAAAGTAGAAAATGTGTGTTAGTCCAGAAGACAATATGAAATTTAGTGAGCGCCTTTCAAAACCTTCTTACTTCCGATGTGCACAGCGGACAACATTGTTTGTTTATGCAATGCAACGATATTCCCACCGTATCCGATCTTTCGAAAAGTTTCAGATATTAAGCAAATAGCGCATTACAGAAAGAAGTGAAAAGTCCCGTAAACGTGCCTTTAGATTACCAAAAGATAGAGCCAGAGAATTGAACTTTCACTTACCAATACGAAAATCGATGTATCCTTCACCCCCAGACATTACCAGCATTGCAGGAGGAGTTTTACTAGCTGGACTCATGGGTGTACCTGCTGAATGGGCTTCTGAAGGTGTAGATGCAGCACTCATACCTTAATTTCATATACAAATTTGAGCAAAATATGATTAGCTATTTGAGTATGATTAGTACCTCCATTTCCAGGTACAGCAACGAAGAACTTCACAGAATCTCTATGTCCATGAAAGCTGAGTTGCGCATGTGCCACATTGCAAAATGGTTGAGGGCTCACATGTGACCATGGAACGCTCACCCTCGGCCGCACTGAACGATTATGCAGCACGAGAGCGTTCGTAGTATGATTGTATTCGTTCAACGGCACGGAAATAATCACGCCGTTGCTGGTTCCAATCCATAAACGATTTGACGAAACGAGCAACGCAGAAATTCGCACCAGAGAGAATCCTAATTTACCAGCACCGAGCATTTTACTCACATATGGTTCAATGTCAACGTCTTGAAGATGTTCATAAGTTTCTGCGTCGTACAGTCGTAGGGTTGAATCCAAGCGTACAGATAACCAAACACCTTCGCCATGCCACGCAAATTGTCTTACCTGTAATAGATCACAAATAACACTGGTGAACTTTGAAATTGGACAAATATTCGGATGGCTGATCTTTATTAATGTTGAGTGTCTGAATTCGAATATCACCTCCACCTTGTTCCATTATCATCCGTTTTCTGCTATACAATACTCCAACTTTGCAAAATTTCAAGGTTTCAGTACTTTTGATTCAAAATAATTTTAACTTCTTTTAATCATATTTTTGTCATGTTGCTGATATAAAATTCTAATATCGAATGATAGACCAAAATGAAAGTTATTTGCAAGTTCCCCGAGCCAAATTCAGTAAAGATCTCCCATTTCAATACTTTTCATCCCTCCCCTCTAGCCATATGTTTTTCATAAATCTTAGATATCAGAGAATTGGGGTGTGACACAAAACTGGAGGTTGATGGAACAAAACGGAGAAGATATTCAAATTCAACAACTCAAAATTAGTCAAGATAGGTCATCTTTAGCAGTTTACTAGAGACCGTCTCCAATCATTTTAATCATAACAATTTTTAGACATCTATATTTTGACGAGGAAATGGAGTATGATGGGACAATACTGGGGCCATTTTCAAATTTAGCAACCCACAATTAATAATAGATCAACAATTTCAACACTTTTCCTCCCTCTCTACAAATCATTTGCATGTCAAAATTCTTAGATACCATCATAGTTTATGAGAATTTGGGTGTGACAGCAGGGCCGTAGCCAGGGGAGGGCGAAAATTCAAATTCTTAAATGACAACTTCCTTACGTATTTAGTTGCCCAACTTTAGAAATTTCAAGGTCAGTAGTAGTTGTGCTACTGTCATATGAAGCTCTTATGTACCTTCGTAATTTTGAATTAACTATTGGTGGCGTATAACTAACCTGACTTTCTTTCCTCGGATGAGCAACAAAGTTATGCACCAAATTCAGAGTAATTGGATCCATTATAGACACCTTGTTCCTATACCCGCACCATACCTTGTCTTTAACCACGGAAAGACACCGAATTGAATGGTGCGCTGAGCCAATCTGCACAATATTATACTTTGACAGATCCCACTCGCCGTTATCATCTCTGCTGAACACTACTATCGTCCCATTTGCTAACGCGCAGATGACTCTCCCGCTAACATGCACAATATTTAAAACAGCATCTTCTAATTGCACAGAATGCAGACATTGATTCCAACTGGCTATTGACGAGTGCACAAAAACTTCGCCATTTTGTGCGCCCAGCCACATTGTGGCTAACGCACTCGACATCACGCCATGTGTGGTTGTAGCCTCACGTTCAGCTTCTGATCCGCAAGACGTGTCAATTGTTTCAGCCGTTGAGTCACTTGATGGGGCACCAGACTCTTGCACCTCGGCGCTTTCCTGTTCCTGTTCTAGTTTCGCCTTTTCAATCTGTACACGTTTGTTTTTCACGGTATTGTTGTCGTCTTTATAAATAATCTTTCCATACTAGACAATAAATTATATAATTTATCATATAACATGTTAACCAGTAAAGTTAGATACAACTCACATTATACACATCCCCATCAAAAATCCTTTCTTGGTTTTCCTCCTCTTTGGTATCATCTTCTTCTTTTGCTTCATCTTCTTCTGTTGGAATGACATACTTGTCTTCCAAATAATCGTCTGGACTAGCACCTGGTACACTTGCAATACACAGCACGTGATGTGCGCATACCCCGAAACTATTCAGAATCTCCGCTGGGTTATTAGCGTCAATTACAGTGACTATACTGGCGGCACGCATTGATGTGCAGATCCACACTAGAGATGAGAGTTTGGTCTCTAGTTTTGATGCTTCTTTCGCAGCATCCAATTCTTTATCTAGCGACTCTACCTCGGTAACTGGAGCTTTTGGAACGGGTTGTTCGTCTGAATAAAAAACACTTCCTCCGACCTAATGTATAGTAATAATAATGTTAATAACACGTCGTTTACTTCTGGGGAACAAGTGAAACGCGCTGGATCAGCCAATATGATTTAGATTCAGAAAAATTTGTAGAATATCTTGTGTAAAAATTAGATTCAGATATGACTCCATTGTTTTACAATTAATTAATGAAAATCGTGAGTTTATACAAATAAAGCCATACCCTGCGTTGCTTATAGCTTATGAAGCAACGTTGTATACTAGCGTGCCGCTGTCTTATCGCGCTGTTGATTGATTTGACAGGTCGTAAAACCCTTAATTCAGGGTATTAATACCAACATGAATAAGTGCTCCAAACCAAACTGTTTTTGCTACGTCTGCGGGAGATTTGAAAGTAAAGAAAATTTAGGAAACATATCCGAAGGTACTAATTTTGGCTGATCAGGAGCGTTTCAATCATCCCCTCGAAATCAACAGAGTATAATGTTCCAATAAAGAATTATTAAGGTATATTTGAAACCTATGAACGACGCATGCGTGGTTGATCTATTACCACCACAACTATGCATACGTAGTGCGACTGGTATGCCAAAACCTTCGACTTATAGCCTCCACAACTAAATAAAACCATGATAATCATACCATTAATCCACCATCTTTGGTATATCCTCCTTGAAGATTGACCCCAGCAGCACACCAAATCTTCATCCCTGACGAACTTTCCTCCAACGGCCGACAATAAACCGGAACAGGCACGGGTACTCCACTCATATTCGGCTGTCCACGGTATTGCACAGTCGCGCTCTTATCGGGCAGACTCCAGCCATATGCAGTAAGCCGGCCATCTTCCTTTTTCACGTGTGCCCGAACATGACGATACTGCTCTCGTCGTTCGCGTTGCTTAGCCAAACTTCCTGTAACACATACATTTGCTTTACAACTAACTTATGCTGACCTCTCGGCATCGCTACAACAGATACCTACATATAAGCAAAAGCTAACCCAAAATGAGAACCGAAATACCGAAAATAAACCACAGATTTGCCCAAAACAGAATTTTAATTGAGCATAAGGCATAATAAAAATATTATGAACAAAATGTTATCGGTCACAAGGTTCAAATGTAAAACTTAACACATTAACATTCCTCAATATCAATTAAATAAAATTATCTATATACAATTTATACAATGTGTTTTGGTGTTAATGAAGTTTGTACTGCTATTGACTAGATGTTAGTCGATAAAAGTAAATATCCTTAGAGATTAGATTAGTGAGAATTTTCTTTGTGTTATTAGATAAACCAACAAGAGATTCAACAAACACTAGCTAAGTATAGCTAGTCGCGCTGTGCGACGATATTGAAATTTATTATCACAGATGAAATAGGATTTCGAGAGTAATAGAGCGTCGTTACCGAGTTGGTGCGGTGACTAAAGTGAAATGCTTTACGCTTCCGTACCCATTTCAGTCTCGGGAAAGTCCTGCGTGCGCGCGGGGAGATGCCGTACACCAGGAGTGATTTGATTGCTGCCAGCCTGGAAACGCAGCATTGGCTCGCTGCCCGGATGCGCCCGCTCGGGGCTGAACAAGTTCATAAAGTACTTCCACACCGATTGCTTGTGCTTTAATTCAGGACCTTGTTTATGCGCGCGCATGATTTCAGTCCAGCGCACGGCTTCTTGAAGTTCCATGAATCTTTCCTGATAAACAAAGAAATTAAAGTCTCCCACAAGCCCATAACATGGCTTACCCCACCGGATTTTTCTTTCTACATTTGATTTTTCGTTTTACGTCATTAAATGTATGTCTAGTGGGCTCATCGACATATAAAATAAGAAAAATAAATTAATGTCGGCTTAGAATTCATTTTTTGACACTAACCGTATTTCTATATGCAATATAGGCAAGTTCAGTGGGAGATCATATTATATATCAAGAAATAGATAAGAGAAACCACTTACTTTGTACTGATTCCTTTCCATTAAAACCCTCGCCATCTCAACACGCGTAAATCTCTTCCTCTGTGCCATGGGCACTTCCGATTCTTCCTCGTTAGTCTCCGGTTTGACCTCTGGTACTTCCTTCAATTTCTTGAGCTCCTCCTCGAGTTCTCCAATGCGCTCGCGTTGTCGTGTCCGGGACATATTAAGGGAAAGAATTTCTTCTCTGAGCATTTCTAATTCTCCAGTGAGAGAGTCAACCTGAACTATCAGGTCATCTTTGACTACGTTTAACGCGTTCCTGACAAACACAAAGTTGAAATTATTTATTGTAAAACCAGTGGATTTTAGTGTAGTGTAGCTTACTTCGTCGCAAGTAATTCGTTATTCTCCATAATCAAATTCTCTACCTCTTTGCCCATGCCTACAGAATAAACCGATAGACAACATGTATAAATTTTAGGGATAATGAAAGAAAGAAGAGTATTAACAGTGACTGATGATGTTAACTCACCATAAAAGTTATCATTAACTGTGATGGTTATTTGTGGTGATGTTTAGAAGCAGGCAGACAAAAAACAGAAAATCCATCAATTAGATTAATTTGTGCGCGTTATTAGCTTAAAATTATTGAATTAATCATAGATGATAAGCTTGTACTAACGCCATTCATGCACATACTTTAAAAAATATTAGTTTCTTGTGTTTTATATAAGAGATAATTTGATAAAATGAAAATATGTAGTTTTAATAATCTGTACATATTCTAATTATATAATTGTGCTTTTAATTACGCAGTTTTTGCGCGTGCGATGTGCAAAATTTGATCAACATTGTGTGTTTCACTTTTAAATTGAATCGGTGACTTATGATAAGAATGAAATTTTTATCATTAACTATGTTCATTATGTAGAAGTTTACTTAAAATAAAAATATTATTTAATTAATTTATATTTTCAGGGTTACCACCTTTTTGCGATCATAAAATTCCAGGATTTTTTCCCAGATTATTTTTTATAGTTCTACGAAATACTCCGAACACAAAATTGTCATCTCATTTTATAAAAAATGCTCCGTTTTTGATATCACCGATTGAATTCATACTGGAAGTTGAACTTCAGAGTTCCACACAGGCTTTTACTATTTTAGGCGTATTAGAAATATTTCAAGACTTCTGATTCACCGAATATTATGCTGGATATGTTATGATGTAGGTGAGTATGTTTGTTTTTACTAAAGATTAAATCTATTTGAATTAAGCTTTGTTGCGGACTGAACGGCAGTACTAACTTAATATATGCGCATGCAAAGAAACTAAAAACTTTCAACTTAATTATAAAAAACAATTATTATGTGATGCAAGGTGTTTCTCAATCACATATCTTATTTACATAATAAATTGTCATACCTGATGAGGCATATTCTCCAGGATGTACCCAGCCACCTGTAATTTGATCTGTGCCGTCATCATCTCCCAAAGCATCTGAATCCTGAAAAGTTTACAATCATTTCAGAATTATAGAATTTCCTGGTATTAGTGGCATTAATACTATTAGTACGTACCTGAAAACTGAGCTCCTGGTATAGAGTATTGCCACTTCGTTGTTCTTTCTTTACACGTCCAGCCCCCGAGTTATTATTGTGCTGAGGAGCAGCTGGTGGACTCATGGGAGAGGTAATCACACTTTTATTTTCTAAACTTATCATATCCGTTTCCAAACCTTTCTCCACGGTGCGTAGACCTTCTTTGGCATTATCCAATTCACTATGTAAACTATACAATAACAAATAATATTGCTTAGTAGTTTTGGATTATTTTAATTATTCATAAACGTTACATTTATATTAAACAACCTGCTTAAAAGCTTATAAAAATCAAAGTAGTTTAAACCAGGGACTCGGACCGGACCGAAACCGATAAGCGATTGATAACCGTTATTTTAAATGGACCGAAACCGACAACCGGACCGAAATATTGAACACGCTAAAGGACCGGAAT
>JAODVP010154700.1:3904-16454 GCA_025400035.1 Tetradonia laticeps
AAAATTTTAAAAATTATCCCATTTGTATAAACCTTCATGCCAAATATGTATGTGGGACGATAATGGGATTACAACTAAAAATATATTTCTAAAGTACTGTGAGAGATATGTTTATTCATTGGTATTCGCTATAGAATCTTATATTTTTAAACGACGTTTTTATTGTGTTGGCTAGACAATTAAAAAAGTTGTATAAACATGTATAGAGTAAGACAGGGGAACGTGGCCAGTTTATTGAAAAATATTTATGCATCTGCTCTTTATTGTAAGCCTGAAAAAGTTTCATTACTTTAATTATATTTCGTGAACTTTATTTTGCTTCCCATCTAAACTCAGAACAGCAGCTGTGAGCTGTAATGAACGTTAACAATTATTTAATATTACAGAAGTTTTGCGCGTTCCAATCCTGCTGTTTGTTTAATTCCATTAGGGTAAAACGAAGATATTTGTTTCATTCACCTTATTGATATGAAATTATTCGGTATGGAATTTAATATTTGTACACGAAATTTTTTTACTGTGATGGCTAGACAATGAAAAAAAGTTATACAAACATACAGGCTATAATTTGTAATTTACATGTTTGCCATTAAACTTATTTTTAGCTAAAGGTGATTTAAACGCCGATAAACAAAACCTTTGAAAATATTTTCCGAAATACGTTCCATCTCCCCCAGTTTCACTATCATTTAATTTCAATCAATTTATACATTTTATTTTGTTTATTATTTTTGTCAGTGCTTTAAAAGCAAATTAACAAAAATAAACAGTAGTAAGTTACTTAAGGCTTTCAATTAACACTTGATTTCCATTTTGTAATCAAACTTCCATTTAAAATCAAATTGCTTCTGCTTACTTTGTAAAGTAGCTAAAGTGGACTTAGTAATTCCATATATCCTTTCGCTATAATGGGTATATGAAGATAAGCTGTTGTTTATTTTAATTTCTAAACTTTTTCTGAAGCCACCGCAGTTCGCTAATGAACTTCATCCGTTTACATTCGCGTTCGTATACTTTTTTCCGCGTTACTTCGCAGCAGGTTGATTGGTATGACACCAATTGCGGTTTTTATTCATTTCTTCATGCGGCGAAAAAACGAATTTATGACGACTTTCATCGCCTGTTAATCTTCCTTTCACGCGCTATGTTCATTAAGCGTTCTTTTTATTACAAACACATACGAGTACAAAGTATCTATACTTATCTTTAATATCAACATATTTATAGTTTTTTATATACATAGGTATAAAATTGCAGTAATCAGACGTCAATATGACAAATTATGTTTGGATAAGGAATATTTATTTATAATTTCTATATCTCATCATTTATTTCAATCAACTCGATTTAGGAGTGAATTAACCACAGATTAGAGACGGTTAAACGCAGAGCAAGCGCGCGGCGGCGGCAATTATTGATTGAAATGCGAGACGTTCGGCGACTTGTGAAGGCAAGTCGAAACCTGACGCTTGCAAATGCGTGAGTAATTTCATTAATTACCGCTTGGCTATAAATGAAATCGATGATTGTTAGCTTAGAGTCGAGAAAGTCTTTTCTAGGTTTTCATATGCAGAAATACACAAAACAATTTGTATAAAATGAAGTTATACTTTACATAGATATTATATACTTTATTAAGTCCAGTGAATTACTCAATTAAAGAACAGATTTATTCAACAAAGGACAAAAGCAATATATTGTATTAAATTGAATATTTATGAATGAATAGTTTCACTTTCGGATTGTCATACGTGGACTTAAGTCGACCTCGTCTGTTAAACAACTTCGCTGCCTTCTTACTTACTACTACTTCTTACTTTAATTTGTGTCTTGCAACAGTTGCAAGTCGCAGCATCATTAAACATCGTCTTGCTAGTGACTGGCGAGTGTCATTCTGCTATTAAGAAATTGTATCTGTGTATACTGTCATATTTCTATTTATATTCCTTTCATGAAATCATAAACGCTGCGGGCCACTAGTTTTGCGTAGTTCAACTCATTCGGTGAAATATGTTTGTTTAGTTGAGTGTTATATAGACTGTTGGGCTAATTTTATAATTGTTGTTCAATGTTATACATAAAACTTTTGTTCTCAGTTTGTTTACCAACTGACGGTGTTTTTACACAGTTTTTACACAGTTCTATTGAATGCGTTGTGCGTTCCAGACTAATATTGCTATTTCAGTGGTGGGCGTTCATTCTCCTAGATTCTATTCTATTTGGTTCTGGTAGAGTCGAGTCTAACTTTATAGAATCGCGGCTGCGAAATTACTAGTTTCAGATCCGGAGGTGGAGGCGTTCAAAAGTTAGTAGTTATTAGTATGCAAGAGATTGTCTTAGATCTTGAGTCTGCATTATATATTTTATTATAGTGTTGTGACATAACGACATTGAAGTCAATATATAATAGCTTATTGTTAGGTAAATTGCTTTTCATTCTATGATTTCCTTGTTTTACTAGTTTTCGAGGATTTCTATTTACTTATTTTCTTTTGTCTTATGTACAATACGAAAAATTTGACGTTTTTCATAGTATAACAGGCAATAAAAAGTTTATTTAACTTTGAATGTTCTTGTTTTTATTCAGTTCTTTCTTTATAGTCCGTTATAGAAATACTTGGAATAGGAGCGGAGCTGTTGCATTGTTTACAATTTGAGTTAAAAGTTTCTTCTTCCAACAACAAGAAAAGTTGTCTTCGTGATATTCACGCTCCGTTTACGTGCGCGTGATTTTCATCTTTCATTTATTTAGCTTCGCATAACTTTACGCAGTACCTGCAGAAGAAACTAGTACATAAAACTTTTAATATTCAAATCTGGAGTTTACTGCTACGAAGGAAGACATTATTTATACAGCTTCTGCTCTACTATAAAATGTAGCAATCGAAGTCTCTAATTGAATTATCAGCATGCTTCTTCAAGCTCTATACTTTTATAGTACATATAGTACATATAATTTATTGTAAGCCTCCTCCTCTTGATTAATTTTTATGGCATCATTCAACACGCCAGTGGTCTGATTCCAGTCACGCTTGCAACAGACGTTTTACATTTTAAAAGTGAAGCCATGCCTAAATAAGCCTAATAAACGAATAAATAACTGCATATTCGGACGTGCCAGGAAAAAGTAGACATCTAGGTCACTTCCATTTCCATTTCACCCTTTGCATTCTTCTGATGGTAACCAGTTCTGTTCTTTCTATGGAAATTACTTTAATTTACATACGCCTCCTACTTAAATTTTCACTCTTCTGCAAACTTTCTTACGTAATTCCTGTTGCAATATTGGTGATTGATTACTTTTTGTTCGAATGGGTAGCTTGAATTCTGCGCGTATGTGCTCATCGACTCTGAATAATTCATAGTCTTTGCAAATAGTGATTATAATTAATTCAAGTTGTGTGGCGGTTGTTTAGTTCTAGTTTCGTCACTCAGCATTGCTATTTCGAAACTTTTCTGCTCTGAAATTGGTGAATGCGTTGGATTTTAAAAAATTTTACTGGTCAACTTGCCATAAATCAATCGTTCACTAATTACTTATTTTTATTTATACTGGATTACTTCCTAAAGGCATTGACATTTCCGGTCGACTTACGACTGTCTTATTTGTACAACCAATTTATTTTTGGTTAGGTCTAACAGAGGCTATTGTCTACAAGATAGGGTCGTGTTAAAGCATTTGCATGTTTTGTGTATCTACTGATTTAATTGAATTGTCGTGGGCGTAGTTTCCCTCTGTTTGCTTTTTGGTGACTTGGAGGTCTTTCGCTATGAATTTGCATATCAAAGGTTTTATACGCATTAGCTTTGAGGCATTTATAATTACAATCCATTCAAATATCTACATATGTATATGTTTTTATTTTGGTTCACAAAAATGTTGCCGAAAATGATAATTCACAAAACAGAATGCTCTGGATAAACACAGAAATTCTATTTGATACGTTATTTATATATGCTCGTATATATTATAAAATTCCTGACACATGCTTCTAGTTTATATCAAACGGCACGAACCTCTGAATGAATGCGCCTTGAATACAAGAATGTGTTTGTATACACACAAAATTTCTGCATGTACTATCGTGATGTTGTATGTAGATTACAAAATACAAGAAATTCCCGCACGCCTTGGCTACGTTCAAATATTTACGTGCGCAGATCTAGGCAAACTATGTAAACAGAATCAGGTGATAACAGTATTACAATTACATTATGTATATTAAATGCTAACAAAAACAAATTTGTCAAATGTGTCAAGTTCGTCTATCAGTAAAAGCTTTGAAATTATGAAAGTGACAATCTGAAGGCCTTGGTAAGTCATGGGATTGCCAAATTTTTAACAATGTGTGTTTTTCCTGGCACTTAATACAAAGTTGTTTTTGGGATTGCTATACACCATTGCTTTGTCGTTGTAGTGCGACATCGGTATTTATTTTAATTCTTTACTGCCATTTTTTGAAAGAACTGATTAAGGTTGTGGATTTTTTCGGACATTAATATCAATTTGGCCTTTAATGTTATTTATGTTATTAAAGAAACATGAAAATTTGAAGATTGTTAATACATTATAAATAGCAAGGAATTTCTTTAATGAATGACAAAATATGTGCCAAAGATTACTTTTGCGTTACTTACCAATCTACATATTTTCATCTCTCTTGCTATGGAACACTAACTTAAATTTATAGTATAATTTTAATGTAACTTCACATTTTTCTGTATAATCTATTATTCCAAATTTAAAGTTTCTAGGAGAAGCGAGTAAACTTAATGATAAAAAATATATATTTAGACTTCTTTGTGGAAAATTCAATAAGTTTATTAAATTATTATCTTTAGAAAAGATAAAACAGGATTGAAAATATACTGAAATACAGCTTGCTAAGATTAAAAATTACGTAGTCTAATAACAGCTACAAAATTAAAGTCTCAGAAATTCATTAAACAACTAATATGAGATTAATACTCAAAACAAACAGTAATTACTGCTAATAAAATTACAGCACTGTAATCACCCATAATCAAGTATACAAAGTTTAGTGGTACACTGCGGATGTATTTTCATAGTTATCGTTAGTCTTAACTCGCGATTGGATTAATGCTGAACTGCTCTTCGAGCAAATTACATAATTACAGTGTGTGTGGAATGTGCATGGCTCTCATTCGTGGATTACACGCATTATAATCCTGCTTTAAAATAGACGCCAAAAGGATGAAAACGCGTTCGTGAGTTCGTGACTTAATGGCCGCTGCTTAATGGCGCATTGCTCTAATGTCTAATCGCTTAAGTGCTCATTCAGCATCATCGACATCAGAAGTCTTTGAATACGCGGCCGCGCGCTCCATCATGATTGCACTGCTTCCATGCGGTATGTGCTTGTTTTCCCATTCAAATTGAACGTTGTTTGTTGGCTTACTTTATGCTTTGCAGTAGTTATTCTTGACTAGTAAGTGCAGAGTTTTCTTTTCAAGTGCTGCTCGTGCTTTTGCGTCCTTGAAAAAGCAGGCATGCTTCACATTTGAATTTCACTTTATTAAAAAAATTAACTGCGTAAAAAATAGCGTGAGTGCATGTAATTAACATCGTGTTTTGAATTAATAGTATGAAAGTTTACATATTATTATGTACTTACAATTAGTAGAACGATTTTTTTTACTTCTTTATAAGTCTGTACATACATAGGTTGATATTTTACAAACTAATAATTCTTGGAAATATTCTTGTCATGGTTGACTAGTTCGCTATAAAATCTATACTTGCCATTTTCCTGCGACCTTTGTACCTTGTGCTTGCAATTTTTCAAACTCAGCAAGATTTCCCAACCTGTTTTATTTTTCTGTCAAGTTCATTCTCAATAGTAGGTAAGAAAATCACATTGCAATAATGTATAATTTATACTGTTGTAGTACATTGTAGTACAGCAGGAAAAATCGAATGGTTTTAATTCCATTATCTCGAACTGGAGCGGTCGGAAAAATCCGGAAATGTATCGGGAAATTGAATGAACGAGAATGAACGCTTCATGCCATCGCGTGGCATGAAACTTCTGGCTGGCAAACGAAGTTAACAACGTTAGCAATGTTGGAAGCTCGATCTAGTAGCTCGGTCGAGAAAATATGAGGATCTAATAACCTGCCAGCCAGAGCTTTACGTCCTTTACGGTTGCAACACAGCGCTGAGCTTAGCAACGTTTGAATATTACCCACTTTGTGTTCTTATCACGATCTTGTTGTGCTTTGAGTGCAATCTATCTTGACAGCACTAACATTTGTAACCATTACCCATATCCTCTCTACTTTCGAGATGAACGACGGTATTGTCTTGCAGTGCCATATACAGGGTGTCCCGAAAGGATACTTTCCGCAAATTCAGAGTACCTCCTGACTGCACACATGTGAGTTCCGCATAATGCAGGTTAGTTTCTTGGGTTCCGCAAAATCAGGTTCCGGATAGTCAGAGACACCGTGCCGTAATTCAATGATAAACCGTAATTCACGGGTAGGCTAGGTTGTGACGGTTCTCAAAAATATTTTAAATATTTTAAAATTCTATCTCATGAACTTTCAAAGTGGCAGCCATTTCTTTTTTCATTGTTTTTACTTATGGAATATTCATAAGTAATACCGCTGCAAATTCCAATTCAAAATTTGTAAGCCGTTTGTGTGGAATTCCAGAAAATATTCGTTTTATGTGAAATTATGACCTGAAATAACATTTGCACTAAACTTTGATAGGATCTCCAGAAAAATGATGAACATTGATATTGTGGCAAATAACTTTCAAAGTTGGCACATTTTATGGGCTTTCGAAAATGGTATAACACTTACTAAATTATTTCTTATATGGTGAGAGAAAAATAGATATTCTTAGGAATATCGAAAATTAGCATATTTTTAGTTAGACATAAAACTTTTTCAAAATTATTCTAATGTCATCTAGGCTTTCCATATGCTACGTAAGGTGCATTAAAGCGATACTTATTCTAAAGGTACGTTTTGAGTTGTACATACCATTTTAGCCTTTCGTTGCAGCCTACTAATTCCTTTGATCTTTCGTATGAAATGCCCAATTTTATTCGAGCTTCCCGTGTACTTGTTGTAACAAGTTCATTTCGACGCATTTAAAGTCTTCGATGATGGCTGACAATTGTATTATGAGGGAGGAACGCGTCGAAGAACGACATGGCGCACGGAACAAGTTTTGACAGGGCATACTGCAGGACAAACACGTGCAGGATTGCTGAATTTGTGGTTTTTCAGTCATGGAACGCCTAGATATCATCATTTTGAGTGGGTTTATGATTAAATTTTAGTGTGCTAAACTTGTACATTCACTAAGAAAAATATTTTCTTCTCGGAATCTAAGAAATAATTTAATAAGTATTCCACCATTTTTGAAGGTCCATTAAATGCACCAACTTTTGATGTAACTTAACTTAACAAAGTTAATTGATGTTATTTTTTCAGGCTATAATTTGTAGATACTTGGCTTAAGTTCCCTACGAAAACGACAATTAAGAAAGAAATGATTTATAGGCACAGCAATCAAAACACATCACATTTGCAATACATATTATTTTTAAATCGCTACCGCTTTGAAAGCACATGCGATAGAATTTTAAAATATTTCTTTTAAGAACCGTCGTAACCTAGCCTACCTATGGATTATGGCTTAACGTTGAGTTACGGGGCATCCTGTATTTTATTGTATTAAAAATGTTCATTGGGGTTATTTTAGATATGCTGTATTTAAAATGCAATGTATGGAATTTAATTCATATTTTACATTCACGCCTGCTGCCTTGCAACCAACTATAAGCGAGGCGTCTGATGGTTAATTCTATGAGTCGGAAGTTCATGCATTGTTTGCCAGCTCACGTCCAGATTAACTCATAATTTGCATAATGCGGTTGGCAAAATTAACAGCGCACAATTTCCAGTCGCAATTTTATATAAATATGCATAGAATTTAATGCATCTACATATACATAGTTTATCCACATATTTAAATAATGTTATTCATTTATTTATACATTGTTCATTTATAAAATCAATTTCCTAAATGCATGCTTGTGTGAATAATATACATCACGTGCAATTGTAGAAATTAACCGAGCATTAAATAAAACATATCAATCTCGGACTGAAATGTGTCGAACCGTGTAAACATTCACACGTTCAATGTAAGTCGTTTGAAGTCATGTGTTTCAAGCTGTATTTAAACATAATTGTACTACTTACGAAAGAATGGTTTTCCATTGGAAAAAGTGTAAACGAAAACACCAAATGCGAAATAACAATAACAAGTAAGAAAGTTGCGAATTGTATAAAATCCGTATTAATACTTACACATTTGAAGTGGTTTACTTTATTTTACGTTTGTGCGTTTCTCTGGAATTCACATGTCCTCGATTTTCCTATTTATAGTACTGTTCGGTTTTGTTCTCTCGCTTTCCTTTGATATAATTACAGAGAGTAATATATTTCCTAGCAGCGTAGTGAGTTTTGTTTTGCTTTTTGCATATAAGCACCTAGTGGAAAACAAAGCAATTATTTCATTGTTCAATACAATTATTGTCCGTTAAATCTTTAAATAATGCGTTTTGATGCAAGTCAAATGATTTCAAAATGAACAAATGAAGAGATTTAACATGGATTGTTTCTCGGAATTTACAGTTGTGTCGTTTTCATGTTTATGCTAGCCGCTGCTTGATAACTGCACATGTTATCGATGGGTTTATATCATCCGGTGGTTGTTCATCATTCCAACCGCCGTTTATAGAGAGTATGGACATGCCGTGCGTACTTGCTTCAACGAAGCATGAATCGACATTCTCACGTTTTCCGCGTTGTCCGTTCTCGCAGATTTTGCAACACGTTGTGACTGTGATGATCGCGACGACTGTAGATTTATAAAATATTCACCGAGCATGAGCGTCTGCATTTATTTTGCTTCGCGTTATAACGAAAAGAGGCTGTGAATGCTAAATATTTGCATTTTATTATGTGGGATGCCGTTGTTCACGATTCACAGGAAATTTGCATAAAAGAAATTGCGAATTGTGATTTATCAAATGCGCCTGTTGATGTTACAACGCTTCGTTTATTCGTTGTTTATGACATTTCCTTAATCCTCAACATTCATTTCATCCAAATATATGCACAGAAGTCCGTTCTGAATTAATATGTTTATGTTATCTCATAATATATTATTATGTCTGCGTTATCTTATTAAAAGGCCTTGTTGGTTCTCTTTCAGGTGTCGACATGAAATGAAGATATATCGCATCAAGTGATGCCCTCGTTTGGGTAGTCGCCATTTATTTGCTTTTAGTTGTTATTTTCGTTTGAATGCTCGTACGATGGCAACGACCGCGCGGCGAAATCCGGACGAAGATATTGCGGCGATTGCGAAGCAGATTAGTGATCAAGCGGAGGCGATCTATCAAAATTGGAAGAGTCGTGGCCTCGGGCCCGCGGATTTGATTTCGTGTCATGCTGCCGGAGACACCTCCAAATTAGGGTAATCACTTCTTTTCTCACTGAAATGCGAAGCGGATTAATATTTATATTGATTTAATTATGTTGTCGTGGGTGTAGTTCAATGTTGAAGCCACAGCCGCCTGCGAAACCCATCGAGTTGCTTGCGCAATCTCCCACGATGGATAACAACCGGCTGGAGAAGCTGGTGAAGAACTTTGTGGACGAGGACAAAGCACGGAATGCTGCGCGTGGAAAAGCAATGCCGTCTAGTATTCAATTCGCATTGCAAAAGTTCGAAAAGAACTCTCAGTCAGTTACAGATAGTCCTTTAGGTAAACGCACACCTGGGAAAACCTCCTTTGGGAATGAATCTGTGGGTATTGCTAAGACAAATGGATTGGATACTCCTCTCAGTAATGGTTATGCAAGTCCTTCCAATGGATCTATTCCAAACAAGGTAATTTTCATTAGATTCACTTTTATTGGCTTTTATTGGCAAAGTCTTATCGATAGATTGACCTAATTCCACATTATTCCTGGGAAGATACTCCCATTAATCAAGGAACATTAATAGTTTCCTTCCTTATAGAGGAAGTCTAAAAACAGCTTAACATGCAAAATAGCTATTTGCAGGATTACACGATTATAATCAATGTTTTTGATGAAAATTGTGGTTAGTTTGTAGTTTTTATCACAGGAAATTAATCGGCGTGTTTTGCAGCTACAACCAAACGGTAAACCAGCCATTGGGCAAAAACCACAAATCTCACCGAAACCGCGACTCGCAGAGACGATTGAAATGATACTGCCTTCCGACCACAATCCGCTACAGTCCTGGCCGCTGAAGAACCGCGTTATCACCACGGATAATGTTAAGAAAAATGTTGCGTCCGATGTCCGTGTTAGTGCTAAATCATTATCCTCTTTTCCTTCTACAACTAACTCATCCTCCTATGTGGATGAAGTTGCACTAGAAGAAAAGAAACTTTTAGCAGCGCTTAAAAACGGAGATGTGTTGAATGAAGACGCGGCCATTAGTCGTAATGAGGTGGCGACGAAATGGGGCGTGAGGAACACCAGGAGGTCAGAGCAGCAAGTTCCGCATCCGGAATTAACTACCACGCAGAAGCAGCATCTCCGCCAGAATCAAGCGAATCCTGTTCGGCCATTCCTAACGAGGGGTTCCGTTGCTGAGAGAGTGCTGATTTTCGAGCGTTGTCCGTCTGACTTCCTGTTGGATAAGAGAATCAGAAGTCCTGTTATACCTTTACCCAAACCGCAGGTTAGATTAATTTACCTTAATTGTATTGAGTAAATCTCGCAAATCTTTCATTGTTTGTATAGCCTCTCCTAAAACAACAACCTACCCTACCGCACACAACTTTACAACGTCACGTCCGGGCTAATAGGAGTAATGTTCATATACCGCGCTTCCACTTTCCGATGGGTAAACCAGGCACGGCGGGATCCATCGATCAGGTGCGCCAACGCGTGATGGATGCCTTCCGCAATATCGGAGAGCGCGCGTCGCGCGAACATTTTGCAATGCTGACCACTGCTTGTCAGTTGCCACTTTATTGGAAGATCCCACTTTATCTCGCTGCTTGTGCAGACAAAGGCAGCTGTACAGTGGATCAGTTCCTGGGATTTTTCACTGCGATGACTACCACGTGTCACGATGCAGCGCCTCGTTTCGTTTACATCCTCACTCGTGGTAAGAAGAATTGGCTTAGTCCTGAGGACTTTATTCCCATGGTGCAGGATGTTGTCGAGACACATCCAGGATTAACGTTTCTCAAAGAAGCTACGGAATTCCACTCGCGCTATGTTCATACTGTGATTGCCCGGATCTTCTACTGTGTAAATCGTTCGTGGAGCGGACGTATTAGTGTAGCTGAGCTGCGCAGATCTAACCTACTCAATGTCATTCAAATGCTTGAGGAGGAGGAAGATATTAATCAGGTGACGCAGTACTTTAGTTACGAGCACTTCTATGTTATCTACTGTAAATTCTGGGAATTGGATAGAGATCATGATTTGTTCATTGATAAACAAGATATGACTAGGCACAATGATCATGGTAAGTTTAGATATTCTTGATTGTATTGATTGAGTTGGTGCTAATCAATGTTGGTTTATATATTTTCAGCGCTTTCCAAACGTATAATTGATAGAATCTTCAGTGGCTGTGTAACACGAGGCCAAAGAAAAACCCAACACGATGAAAAGCTCTCATATTGCGAGTTTGTGTGGTTTTTACTCAGCGAAGAGGACAAGCGCCACCCCACTGCAATCGAATATTGGTTCAGATGTATGGATATCGACGGCGATGGTTACATTTCCATGTATGAGTTGGAATATTTCTATGAAGAGCAAATGCATCGACTTGAAATGATTGGTATTGAGACTTTGCCTTTTGAAGTAAGTCCATATATAAATTTACATTATATGCTGGCAGTTGAGCATCAAAAGAATTATTAATATTATATTTATTTTGTGCAATGAAAAATATAATATCGACGGTTCGTGATTGTACTTAACTGCAAAAACTTATATTGCGCAGAAGATCCGTTTTTTCTTCTGAACAAAACCATAAAGCAAATACTATTTTAATAAGAAGAAGCAATTGTAAAAATTTGCAGCTACGCGGTTCTTATTCGTAATGATTTAAGTATCTCTTTGAAGTGCACATTTTTTTTGGGTATGTTGGCTTGTGTTATGGCCCTAATTTAAAAAAAAACTGCTTCATGGAATATTTAAATTGTTACGTTAGTCATTAGCTAGACTTAAGTAACACTTAAAATATTAATTGTTGCCTAACTGCAAGGTTTTAAAAGCGGCAATACTATTATTGGCGAAATAGTATTGGTATATTTGTTGGAATATCATGAAAACTTTAACACATTTCTTTTCTCACTATTTTTTAAAGTTACTGTTGAAATATGTAGTATGCAAAACAAAATTTGTGTTGACACAAAGAGAGAGTACAATTTAATTGTTTTAGTTTAAGTTTTAGCTGTTTCTTGTGGTCCCATATATAGATTACCACATTTTTTTCAAATTG
>JAODVP010154809.1:0-19301 GCA_025400035.1 Tetradonia laticeps
TAATAACAATAGAACCTGCTTAGTAACTATGTAAATATAACAACATTATCTACTATCTTATAGAGGGATGACTCTTAACAAACCGTTAAAGATCAAATACTTATAAGTTAAAGATGAATCTGATGAAACAGACGTTTTAAATGTGATTTTTTAAATTGTATTTAGACATTATACTAATAGGCATAACCAGGCAATGTGGACAATGAAAATCATACCTTACCTTATAGTAAAGTGGAGGAATGTGGAACGCCTTTTGAAAAACATTCGTCACCAATTTGTTTTAGGTAAGGTTGTCATACACCATTACATAGCGAATTTGCTCCGGATTCCAATGTCGAAAAGGATTTGCGTCTATTTCAAATCAACTATTAGACATTCACGAAATACTATAGCGGTTAGAATATGTTCGTTACACATTGTTATCATACTGTCACAGCTAGGTTATGTTTATTAGGTTAAGTCGCACACGATATTAGACAGAGACGTTTCTCCTGATTCCAACGGTGAAAAGGAATCGTATCTATCATTAATCGTTTGCCAGATATTTACGAAAACCTGTAGCAGCTAGCAGCGTGGATAGCGTGGACATTCTGTTTTGGATGATATACATACAGCGTTGGGTTCTATTCCAAACCAATATTCTTCAATCCACCTGATAATATCAGGGTTGGACCCTAGAGTAAAATAATATTCCATTATAGGATTGTTCAAATTTCACGTTTCACAGCTGCTTTGTGATGCAATTGTACGAAACGGGATTGCTGGCATCAGGTACTTCTACAAATTCGAAACTTAAAACTGGGACAATCTGGGACAAACTGGGACTAACATAATTTTAGTTAACTGCTAAAAACCAGATGCATCCATAAACATAACCGGGAAGAAAGTTGCAGTGACTATTTTAAAGTTATTACTTGTCGATATCGGCCATTTCATAGAATAAATGAACAAAGAGAAAATTTCTTAATTTTCAAGCATTAGAAAGGATGTTTGTGCTTTGATAGGTACATACAACGGATATAATATTGCAATTTCCACAGCAAAATATAGAAAATCAATGTTATAATCTTGCGTGAATGAGTAATTAGCAACATAAAATGCAGTTAATCGCTTCTCAGTCGACCTTATACACTGATTAGATTAGATATGCGTCTATGCCTTTGTTAGATTTCACAATTATCGCTTGCAAATTGCCGGCATGACTGCGTCTCGCCAGGGCGGGGTAAAGAGAGGGACAAATGTAACAGGGCGACTCAGGGCCCCCGCCGTCTCCTGCACTCACCGGCCGGCTTAAGCATTGTACCGGCAGTCGTGACATGCTCGTGACGTCGCACGACTAAACAAAGGAATGCGCAGTCCACGCGCCCGAATATAGAAATCGAGTGAGATTATTCGGATCGTGACCTTTCTCCCCTCCGCAACTGCAAGCGCCTGACGCACCAATGCGAAAATCTAGGTCAGAGCTAGGCCAGCCAACCAACGGGGCGTCCACGCGTCACGTGGCTTTGTTGTTATCATCAGCTGTAGCGGCCCGCAGTGCGCGTCTTCGCACACCGCTCCACACGCGCACTCAACGCCGATCTCTATTTACCTCATTGAGCCGATGCGGACTGATTGCGACGGAATCACATGCGCACAGGCGCAGGTTACCGCATCAGCTGTTTGCGTGGTCACACGCGCGCCGGCCGGCATTCTCCCGATTCGCGCTTCGCTTGCGCTCCGTTCTTCAGTCTGTGAACTACCGCGCTTGTGTTCGCAGCTCTTCCGCGCCGAAGCCCTCTCGTGTTATATTACTGCAATCAATCTTGCGAGTGTTGATTATGAAGAACAAGTGTTTTAAACTGTGTGAGAATGTCGATTGTCATTTGCAAGTTACGGGCGTAGTTGCGGTATCGCTGTTTAAGTGCATTGTCTATCATAGCTACCACCAGGAACACTCATTGACAGCGTTGTGAACTTGCAGGACTTTGAATTTGAAGCGAGTCTAACTGACACGTGCGCGCCAAGTATTTGGCATTTCCTCGACTTGTTGTCAAACAGAAGAAAGCCATTGCGATGTCTACGGGCAAGCGACTGGCGAAGCGTTCAATTATTGGCACGCGTGTTTGTGCGCCAGGCGACGACGGTATGTACTACTCTGGCGTCATCGCCGCCGTGAAGACGCCAGCCACATTCCCGGAGAACAACAACTGTATTAATCTCACTCCCAACACGCGCTACTCCGTCCGCTTCGATCCGCGTGTTGGCTACGGCCGCGCGACTGTCGAGTTCCTCGAGGGAGACCTCATCGGTCCCGGCTTTCGGTCGATCAGTGGGCTGCATCTTATGCCAGCGCAGAAAGTGTTTGTCACGTACAAAGGACGAGAAGTCGCTGGCGAGGTCCTTGAGCATACTCTTGAAACTGACGAAGTGAAAATTCAAATCGGCTCTGATGTAAGTACCTTTCGTCTTTTGTTTACTTGTCAGTCAGTGCGCAATCGTCACAGTTTTGCCGCAAGTTCCGCTTTTTGTTGATTATTTGCTCTCAACCGGTTTACGGCTGCTATTTCAAACGCAATCGTAACTTAGTCGGTCGGTGCCGAGAGTGAAAGCACGGCATACATCTGTGAAGACAAAGATGCAAGTCTGCCCAGTGCGCATGCACGGAAACCGGAATACGTATCACCCCACCACCACAGGAACAGTCGCTGTTGATAGCCGTGAATTTAAACTGCACGAGCCGGTCGTGACGCCGGTGACGTCACTCGCATAAACAAGTCTCCGACACAATGCCTAGCGCACGCATTTGCGCGTTTTCATACAAACAACTTGTTTATTGCTTCCTTTCATGACTACAACGCTGTATGTGAAGGTGTTAAGCAATCGTATCTGTTAACAATTGTTTTCTTGCCAACAAACACAATTTGTTGTATGTTAAGTATTCTTGCCGTAATAAACAGTTAAATGATTTGTATCGAATAATTATGCGAATACTGCAAGTGGCTGTATGAATAAGCGCATGCGTAACACGACGCGGGTTTGTGCTCTGTTGTGGCTCTTTAAATAGGTTACACACATGGCTGCCTTCCAATGTTTGCAGCTTTGCGCTTTTACAGGTACGTGTTGCCTAGACTTCTATCATGTTGTCACGTTTTCGTACCTACATAGCTCCAGCGAATTAAATGTTCTGTACGTGCGTATCGAAAGCCGTTTCTCTTGTTTTGTTTCTACGCAGCGCCAGTATCTGCCGCTGAAACGGAATATTTCCACGCGAGGACCTCGAGAGTAAAATTACCAGTTAGTTGATTGTGAACACACTTGGATGTTTTGCAACAGACGAGTTCCATGTTGAGATCTTGTACGAGAGTATATGCTGCGCTTTCTTTTTCTTTTTACATTTCACATATTTCTCAGTAATAACCAGCATTAGGACGTGGTAAATTAATTAGAGTAAAATTGGGGAACACGTATTGCTCCTCGAAAAATATTTATTACCTCTATGTTTTAAGTCTGAAAATTCATTTTTTAGAAAAACTAGTTTAACTCTTCATTACTTTTACTATGCGAAACTTAATTTTGAACTGCCGAAACCGTGCTACATTATCAAAAAAGCTTCGTGTACCTTTATGAAATATCGTTCTGCATCCCTATGAATTTTATCAAATCAACCTGGTGAAGAAAAAGGAAAATATATTGACAGGCTCGTCTTGTTGTTGGCACACGTTCACACTTTTTCCTCTAAAAGTAAAATCTCTAGTTTGCCGTTGGCAGGAATAAGGTCGTAATATATTGGGCTAAACCCAATACAACTATGTAAAATGATGGATAAACACTTATTGATAGTTGCACTCTAAGCAGTTCGTGCTACCGGTGTCAAACAGGCACACACAAGTACACGTTGTCTGCATTAATAATAACCGGGAAATTGAAGGAAAGAATGAATAACGGTATAGTCCCGGTTGAAGTTGACCACAACACGAGAACATAGCAGAAGTGAATATACACATTACTTACGTACATACGCAATCACTGTTGTATTTACATATCTACCAATAATAATCCGGACAAAAATATATACTGTTGTATACATTTTTCATTCTCCTCCAAGATGGACAAAATGCGAACCGGGGAATCGAAAAATGACACAAATTATGACCCCAGTAAAGTTTATAAGCCGATAGTATCCCTTCGGTCATGATTGACACACGGATTAAAGAAAGGGACATTTTATGACCGTGAAAGTTGACACAGCGAGCCCCAGGCAAAAAGGAACCTAACCCACACGACACTCTTAAATGATTATGCTCCACTCCATAGTTCGATTAAGCGTTTGCGAAATTCTATTTCGAAATTTTCACCGAAAGTTTCACCGAAAATGAAGGAGTCCAGATAGCAACATATATAAAATTGCAGAGCATGCATATTCCCGCTAAAATTAAAAAAAAGCTTCCCAGCAGAAATTAAACAAAACGTAATTTCGCGTTTTAAATACGTTAAGGCATTATGAACGTATTCTCATGGCATAATTATTACATGACATCTATTTTGTATTTTTATAATAATATATTTTTAAAAATTGTGTTTTTGTGGTACTGTACAAGTTTAACAATTGGAAAACTTCAATAATTTACAACTTTTAAAAATATTCCAGGTTATTTCGAGAACATAGGATATCATAGAGTATGATTGGACTTAAGAAAATTGGAATTATATTTTTATTTTTGGTCGCGGCGGCCAAAAATAAATATTTTGTTTCTCACAAATTTCTATTAAAAAACCAATAACAGACAATTATTGCAATGGAATGTAAATCACCCATATCATTTAAGATAGAATTAAGATGAATTCTCTAAATATAATCTATATCCATGTTCCATCTATACCAGAACGTTAGGATAATATTGCACACATCGTCTAAAGGCTGCAGTGTTGCGAGGCGGCGAGTCGTGTTTAAGTGCGCTTTATAAATATATTTTTTTAAATGTTCCTTATATGTATTAAAATATCAATATTTCAATTTCTTCTTCGCCAACTATATCTATTTTGTCAATAAAATGTAATTTAATTGATTTCGTTGAAATTATGTATAGTGATTTCATGGACTTATCCAACTGTAGAATGTCATACAACTAAGGTTGATAAATATTATTATAACAACAGATGACATTATAGTAGACATGTAAAGAATAGACAAGAATATCCAATAGTTTGAAGGAGGCACGACTAGGCCCAAAAGTTAAATTCCGTTTTTGTATCGCTTGTGGTGGATATTTCAGGCCAAGCTCATGGCCCGGCCCCTACCTATTGCTCTAACGGACTAAGTCTTCCAGGTCGGGTCAACCCTGCCGACTTTCCCGGTTGTATTTGGTGCGCGCGTAAGTTATGTGTGCAGTGGAAAATTGGGACGCGAATTGGCCCAGATCGCCGGGCCGGCTTGCGCGTGCGACCTCATTCGCTATCGACCTGCGACCTACTTTCCGCATAGGAGACTTCCGCGGAGGAGGTAGCGCAACAGCGGCGGCGGAGGCAGCACGTGCATTCGACCCAAATATAGAATTTTTCTCCACAAGCTTTGTTCTTATTAAACGCGATTATTCACGTAATTGACTAGTAGTAGTCGATGTGAATAGGCTTAATAAGTTACATTTTGTAAAATATTACATTATTTTCCTATTGACTATCATGTTTTTTGTCGTTATACAAACTTCATTGAGGTTAACAGCTTAATAATATTATTCTTTTATGTTCTAATCAGGCGTTATTAGTGGTAGTTCTTAGAAGTAGTAATCACTAGTATGAACGATTTACACTACTATGTGAACATATTTATTGTTTTTACAAATGCTTTACGTCTAGTTTGAAGCACGAACATAATTAGCTTCTGCAGCGTTGATAAGTCGGGAGTCAAATCGACTCAGTGGCGGTTGCGCGGTACTGTGAATAGAAATGCGTTCAGCGGCAGAGTAATGGTGATTAAAAGTGCAGTACACGTGGGAAAATCGAAGGAAACGTAGGCGAAGTTGCATCGAGAGTGTATTTTCTATTCGTTCTTTCAACATCGATAATTCTAATTCTTAGAAGGTTAAAAATTCTCAAAAATACAGTTGATTTGAACGCTGCTTAATCTTTTTAAATTACAGAAGTTTACTATGTCTCTTCGTAGAGTGAACAACATTGCACAATGTTGCAAGCATTAAAATGATGTCAAATGAAAGGATGGGTGAATACAGAAAGCCTGCAGACTCGTCGGTCGACGCAGGCAAATCACCGCTGGCGAGCGTTTGACCTAGTTACCCAATTTTTGGCGTTTCCCAGTGCGCATGCACGGTTTGCATGTGCATGCAAGCGTAAGAGTGAGAGAGTATAGCGTGATGTAACGATACTAAATTAGTACATATGTTGTATGTCAACCGAAAGCCGGTTGTGGGTAGACGCAATATAGATGCAAGTTACTATTGCTCCTCATCAAGCACGTAACCATTCCCTAAAACTAAACACATTCCTTACTCTTAGATACTATGTAAATATATAGTTGGAAGAATGAACCTAAGTGTGAAAAGTGGAATTTGAAAAGTAAAAGCTATATGTTGCCTTAATTCGAAGTTCATTTTGATAAATTTTGATAATGCCGTTGTAAACATATTACTTGACACATATTTTATGTTATGTTCTGAAACTACGCCTCTGCTATTTTGTGACTCGACGGAACTAGTGTAAATTACACTCGCGCAAATGTGTTTTCGCTCATTGTAAACAAATATTACGTCACATAATTTATGCGCGCTGTGCGGCGTTTTTACCGCCTGCATTCATGAACATGCGTTATATCCGTCTGCGCCGCGCAGTCAGGAATAAAATTGCAGCATCACTTTAGTTGCGTTGACAAATGTTGCCTGGGATTCTATTCCATGTTCTATTCGCTACCTAGTGCGTAAATAATTATATATTGCAATGTCTCTGACATGTTGTACGGATCGAGGGGTTTACGTGGTTGAATTAAACGCGTAGTAGACTTTGCTAAACACTCGTAATTATCAAAGTTTTGGTGCAAACCAAATGGCGTTGTACCACAGTGAACATCATTAGGCAAGAAATGGATTCCTAAAATTGTATGTGCTGTATAGACGCAATGGTGGAGGTTCCGGGCAAATGTATCCTAGGTTAAATATTTCTGGGTAACTGAATCACTCTCTCACTGCTTGACAAGTCCACAGGAAAACAGAAGTATTCGTTCATTAGAAGTCTATGAGTCTCATTTTGTGAAATATGTGAAATCGCATTCCGGGAATACGAACTGAATTGCTACACTCTCAGTCCTTGATATATGGTAATGACGTCACTTTAGGTATGAAAAGCGTTGTGCACCCTGCGCTCATGCTACGCGCAGCCACTGCTATCGATTTGCACTGCACTTGCTCAAGTTCACTCTTTCTCCTTTCACTTACTTTCGTCGTAAACAAACGCGGATGCTCTCGCCCTCGTTTCGTACGGGGACTTACAATTATATATCCGGATATAATTTTAATATAGGTATTAAAGAAATTATATGCAGAATATTACAACTTAAAACATGCGAATTAATTAAGGATACGTTCAATAAATGACGTTTGCGTTTACTAATGACGTCAAAATGTCCACCAGATTAGATAATTAATTACCACGGTTTGCTTAGGAGTGTTACGCAATCCCGGTCTGCACTCATAATACGCTCTTTATAAAGGATTAGAATAGGAACAAAGTGCCAAGGCATAGCTACAATAAAGGAGTGTGATCTGTGTTTGCCAACACTGGGTTCTAACAGCCAGAATTAGATGCCGTCTATCGATAACACAACGAGCGCGAAATGTGCATGCGCTGGCACGGAGAGGACTTGCGTAAACCGCGTCCGGGGAACGCACGTGTCAATGTTAAAAAGGTTGCAACATTGCGCGGGCGCGCGCGTTCTCCCGCTTTCATACTTTGATACGCATGCACTACTCTGATTAGCATTCCGGGACGACAATAAATAGTTGCAGTGAAACTTATTTTGCAATCAAGTTATTCTAGGCGCATGTTTGTGTATGCGCGTGTTTGCGTATGGAAGTTAAATTGCAAGCCGGCCGGTGTTTTACATCATAACTCATGTGTCTCTATCTATCTGCAAATGCGTTAGTGAGTGGCAATCAAATTCAACTTTTCATATCTATGAGAACACTGACAGTTTGAGATGTTGTTGTTGTGATTTACAGAAATCTTTATGATATTATCATAATTACGTATGAGTTTGTACTATCAAGTGTAGAGCAAATACAAATCAGTCGTATGCACATAATAAAATAGACAATGGACGCATCTACCTTGAAGGCGTTTAAATTCTCACTCGTTTAATTATTTCAACAAGCGAAAGTGCATTGCAGCATTGGGAAACTTTCCCCCGACACGACAGGTGCTCTTTGGCGAATCGTAATTGTTCAACAAATTACGTTTATAACCAGAGTCATTGAGTCATTCATTTATAATTTTTGCTAATTATCACATTCTTTGGTGATTATAAGCGAAAAATGAAATTTATAATTATAAAATATACTTGATTATGATTTAAATTCTGATTCGAATGCAGACACGAATAGAAAGTTCACTCAATTTTGGGTCACATAAGCTAACATATTTTTTCTCCGCCTGAGAAGAGACCTTGCATTTCAACTTTCATGGTAAAGTCGTACTTTCACCGAATTCTATGTGTTTGCAGATTTCGACTGCGTATTTAGCTATACTGTATATAATGGAGCGCATTTAACACACCTCGAGGTTGTGTGAATGTAAATGTTGTTTTCCACCAAATGTACCATGACTACATTTACAATCGCTAAACCTGTTTGTACACGATTAACGACATGTGGAAGTAAAATAACGGGGCGTAATGTGATAGAATTTCAGAATAGTTTTTCCTTCTTTAGAAGTTTTAACCTAGCTCAACAATTTTATGCCGACTTATTCCGCATAGTATTCGTTTGTGTGTTTTGTTTTAAGTGAATATTTTCATCTCGCCTACAATATACATATATCAATGCTTGTTATTTGTCTGTTTATGCAAGCAGTGGTGCTATTTGCGTCAGTTTACGATTAAGTATAGATACTTCGCATTCACGCATGGCTGACGTTTTACTACGTTTGGTGCGTTTTTGTGTTTTCTATCACGGCTTTCTGCTCAGGTGCACCTCGCACCGCCATTACTGCCTTGGCTGCGGCAATGCAATAGTCACTTATAATATAAAACGTACGAAATTCTTTAGGTGAAATCGCCGTTACACCGTTATAATAATGCAGCATGGAGCGGACCTCGCTAGCTTATTACTGCAAATACATGCGCGAAGATTATATGCGTTCATTTTCGAGTGCTAATAGCGGCTGCATATAAATGTTGTTGCAAATTACAGTATGATCATCAACCAGTGGTATTGATGTCATCCGGAAAATGTCGTTTTCTCTTTAAACATCTTTACATTTACAGAAATGAAATGAAAAAATACTGGAAAATACACAACAAATTACATCTGGAATTGTGTATTTCTCATAATTTCGGTTTTATCGAATTGCATAGGAATTGTTCGACCTCGCTGCTGCTGAACACAAATAAAGCCGCACGCGCCACATGTGTGACCTTGTAGTTATCGCACGAGACCACTTATTACACACGTTATACTGGCAAAATTGACGCAATTCCTTAAAGTCGGGAAAAATCGTTGATATGTGACGAATAAACAACAATCATTGCTCTGCAACAAAACCTAACTTGAACACCAATTGTCAGATCATTTAGCGTTAGTGAATGAATCTCCTCTATGATATCAACGCAATAAGATAACATTCACGTAATTTATGTGCACTGATTTTTGAATGCATGGCGATAATAAATATGTACGTAAATGTGGCATCCGCTTGGAGATAAAAGATTTTTCACAACTCAACATCCGGTAATCTAGAAATACGGGGTGTAAGCAAATATTATACAGAGACTTAATTTATTTGCCAAATAATTGCTGGAGTATGAATAAAATGCTGCGTACAATACCAGACCAATGTATTTCATGTTGTTCATTCAAAAAAGAATAAGAAATGACCGGCCGGTGTTATCGCATTACGTCAACGTCATCGTTAGTTGCGGCGAGCGAATAGTAAGTCGTACACAAGGCGGTCTGCTATTTATGTCCTGTTCTTTCCTTGGCATTTCCACGGGATTGCGACTGGGAGAATTTCCTGCCAAAGATGACTCAGTGTTGGGATAGTTTTATTATTTTAGTTTATAATTTCTTATAACTACATAATGTGTTTAACTAGACTACCTGCAGATTGCTACCAATAAAGAATCTTGAATGAATGGTTTGAGTTTCTGATTTTTACTACTATAATTATAATTAACTGTATTCGGGAATTCCAGAGTATTTTTTGTATATTTTTTGTGGGTTTTATACATTGAATATACTAATGCGTTATTAATGACTGCGGCTTTTCTTCTCAATTTGCCTATAACCTTGCATGCCACATTGTTGTAATGTATAAGTTAGAACTGAACATGTTTCGCTGTCTGCTGGCTGTTTCATTCGTGTGTGCATACGTAACTCGTTCGCGCCCACGACTCGTGTCGTCCTTGTACACGCGGCTCGCCTCGCGTGTTTATAAAATATCAGCTGGTGTTGTAAATACGCACCCGGCGAACTTTACTGTCGCATTTTATTCGCTAGCGGTATTTTTACGTTCGATTACGACAGCCTGGATTGACGAATCGAATTGAATTAAAATTACATATTTGCTTCCTAGTGTAATGAAAATAAACATAATATGTCTATCAACAACCAATGGCGGACCGAATAGTGATTTGTCAATTCGTTCATGTACTTGCATTGGCTACATCATCGGTAATGTGTAGGCAGATCTGTGAATTGTAAATACAGAGGACAATATGTTCTACGTTCATTGTGTATAATATTAAATTTAGAATTCAATGAAATATTGTTAACTCTCAACAAGGTTGTTGCGGTGGCACCGCAGACAACCCTATTTAAAAACAATAATAAACCGTCCTTCAATCGTTGCCAACTTGCATTGCGTCCACATGTGAACCAGGAAGCAGTTCAGCTAATGTGACGCCGACGCCGGGCGGTGCGTCGCATTAATGCGTAGCAGAGTGATTGCAATTTCAAAACGTGCACACTGAAATTATGCATTTGGCATTGACACTTCATAAAGGCAATTAGATTTGCCTTGCGTCCACGCTGTTGTTCCTTATCGAGCATACGTATTATTCACGTCTAATTCCTTGTTGCAGATACCATTCCAAGTTCAGAAGCGCCTTGACGAGGTGCGCCTCCTGGAGTCACGCAAGTCCGCGCGCCTGGCTGACATCGACACCGACTTTGCCCGTCTGGCTGACATGGCAACGGAACGCGGCAAACGATCGCATACCATCGATGTGCCGCCGACGTCACCCAATCATTATAGCGCGTAAGCATTTTTATCCATGCCTAATCATTGTCAAGCGTACGTCTATGGATTTGTGTATATAATGAAATAATTGTAATGAACGTGGTATTATTTGAACAATTTCAACTTTACAAAAATAAACTTCCAGGGGTTGCTTATCACTGACATACGATATACGTAATGTTAATGACATTTTGTACGACTAATTAGAAAGCCTAATCTACAGACACCGGCACAAGATTGATAACGTGTTATTGCTGCATACGCACTTAATGACATTTTATCTTATTTTTAAATTTCATTAGATATTGGAATAACGTTAGACGATTTTTGTAATTCGTTGCATGTCTAATTCCAGTATTATCACTTCATGGATTGTCAATACATACTGTAAAACTATTATGAAACAAATAGGTATATTTTCTATGTGAATCTTATGGGTAACACCCATATGTTAGATATTTAGAATTTATTTGCTACTTATTCAGTTGAAAACGAGGAAATATTGTAGCTGTAAGTGAAAGTAACTTTCCCAATTTTGCATTACATCAAAATCGCACGAAATCTAATTAGCACGTAACGCTATTATGCTTCGAGAATTCTTGTTCTATTTATTTTTCAATATATCCATATATACTTAGAGTGCAGAGAAAGTATAACCGTTAATTATTTAATTATTTATTATATTAGTGCACATTGTTCTGGGTGCGCGATACACCACATATGTATCCAAACGAAATTAAACCTCTTATAATAATGCAAATAAAAGTAACTATTTTATTCGCATTGCTGATTGATAATTACATCGGGAAATATATTATCACGCACTAATTAACATTAAGCATGTACCAGGTACCAATGCTCGAAGACTTATCCTCAACTCTGCAATCAGCGCCTGTGCTCTCAATTCCACTGCGGTGTGCAGCAATTTCGATCTTAATTATATCGCATTCAATGCACTTGTGCACGTTCTTTGTTAGCCTACTATGAGTTAATTAATGCTAATTGTAGTTTTGTTATTTGCGGATAGGGACATTATTCTTTCACTAATAAACAAGTTCGTATGTATCTCACGAATGTGTGATAGAACGTGCATAATGAGGAGCTGATTACTTGTATCGGATACTTACAATTGGCACTGCAGAAATAAAACGAAAGCGAATTTTACAACGTTGAAGAGAAGTTATTTGTTATTAGAGAACAGTGCATTTTATCAAATTTGCTTTGTAGGTAGAGTTATCGTCGATATAATAGAATATGGAGTGTGTTTTTCATTTGGCTATTTTATATTTGATATCTTGTGGTTTGAAAACGATGATAGACATATACCTTCTAGGTTATTCGTATTTTCTTTTGGATTGTGGTAACAGCAAAATAGCGGTTTTCCTGACTGCGCATTTGTTTTCTCACGCAACAAATACGCACTGTCACAACAAGCTTTAAATTAATCAAATCGCGGTATGTGGCAGTAAACAGTATACATGATACCAAGGACGTTGTAAACTTAAGTACTAATAATATATTGGCCATTTTAACAATAAATTCAAACTTGTGATATGTCCGAGAAATTTAATGCTTGAAATACGACTAATTTCTTTGGCATTAAACATTTCATTCGAAACGAAACAAGAAGCTTGTTGTAAGGCAGACATTGATTTTATAGTACATATTACCTGTTTAAAAGTAACTAAGTACGTTTTATTGGATATTTAACATCAGCTAATTATAACTTTTTGAAAGCACTTTTCGGTAGTCGTAAAATTGACAGTATGGTTTAATTATTGCTGGTATTGGCTAAAAGACCGCGTCTATCTGGATGTGCACAGGTATAAGTATGTACTACTAATTGCGTTGTGTGCATTCTTTGGCATTCTGCACACTTTTGTTGCTATGCTGACAGACACAGAATGGCATTAAGTACGAATTTCTATTTTGTGATGAAGGTAACTTTAATGTCTATTTAAACTCTTTCTGAATTTGTATTCTTAGCATTATAAAATATGAAAAATAGAATACTATTTCATTTTAATTGTTGTAAGTATTTGTATTTAAATAACAATTGCTTTCAAAGGGAAAAGATTGTTTATACATACTTAATATTTGCTAATTATAAAACAACATCATTATGAAATAATTGCCATAAAATAAAATAATTGAAGAAGTGCAATAACAATCAAGGATACCCATAAACCAAAAACAATTACCTATCATAATATGTACAAAGCTCATTATGTTCTGGTTGCGTTGCAGAATGTTAATATTTCCAATTGTTCCCCGATTTACTCACCATCACCACTTGTTTAATCAAGTTATCTTGACGCGCGCATTAAAAACAATTCAGATATGAATAAAATTGCAATAGACACGTGTGCCCTTGATTAGGTGCAAGGTTTAAAAATACTACAACTATGCACGAATATATACATTTATCAACAATAGACCGCTAATACCACGCGAGGTCGCAAATGTTCATGTTCACGCACGTGTCAGGACCAATGTCAACAGAGTCCTATGATTAATAGGTACCTCAGAAGCAGTTATTGATTGAAAATTTATGATATAATGTGATATTTAATTTACTAAAGGTAATCGTTTTAATTTATATTGATATTATTATTTCAGTTCCCGCAAACGTCGACCAAGCAACAGTCAAGATGACTCCAATCCATTCATGAGCAAGGACGATCAAATGGAACAATGCAGTGCAGCTTTGGTCCTTATGAGCTTGTCGTGTTCGCCAAATCTAAGCAGTAAGTTTCAATAACTTGGTATGCATACTAATCAACCGTGAAACACTTGAGAGTCAATGAGTATTCGCATGTAAATGTTGCAAATATGCCAGCCATAGCAAATTCAGTAGACAATCAATAGCAACGACTAGACTGCGTGATGCGAACAACGAAACACTCGGCGGTGGCGGCAGTTACGATGGGCATTTGCGAAGTGCGTCGCCCTATCCGCTTTTTCACCGGTCTGGCCCAGACGTCTACGTTCACGTCGTCTGGGCCATTCCACCACCATACACACTGGAAATGCGGCCAGGAGGCGCAAAAGCCAACGTACCCTGCCTCCTTCTGCCTGCACAGACGCATCGCCACCAAAATCGCACCGGAGGCAAGGCCGTCCAATCTTTCGGCCACCGTTCATTCACGTTTGCTGAGGCCGTGAAGCAATCAGATTGATGGAGGAATGAGGCGGCGCCACGCAAAAACTCTAGATATCAATCTTTTTGTCCATTCTCTTGCTTATCTCTGTTTCTATTTAATTGTTGCAATCACATTGTGTGAAATGACGGTATAGTCTGATAATGACTTGAAAAAGTTTAATTGTTTTGCTATGAGTGATTATGACAACGTCAATTGTTTCGGCTTCTCATTGAATATTAAAATGGAAAACGATTATGCCGTAGAGTTTATTGGCATGTCGGTGGCAATTCTGCGGTGCTTACAGGTAATGAACGTCTAGACACTATTATAATAAACAATTTTGATTTGTCTGCGTATGGCGGTATGTAAACGTGCAATAAACGTTGCGAAATCGACGCTTTCGGTGCAGCTTTATTTTTCTCAAGGCATCTGTTTAAATATTGTGTAGCAATAATAAATAAGTGTACTGAAACAATTCATAATATTTTCAATATATATTTTTCTATATGCACACTACTAGTTTATGCCATTATCAGGTATTAAATTGACAACCTTTTGATAACCTAAATTTTTCTTGCGTATCAATACGCAACTGTTTAATTATGTTGTTGCCAAAATATGTGATCCGTTGTTACAATTAAAGTGCAACATTTTTGTGTATATGAGGCTACTAGGTCACGAATGTTTTGAGTTTGCAAATATTGCATGCAACACCATGCGCAACTAGAAAGGCGTTGGAAGTCACGTCTGCGAGCAGAATATTTACACTCACGTATAAAATAAACTGAAACAAATTCTATGCAATGTTGACATATGGACATAATTGTTGCATAACTGTTTGACAATGCAGTGTGCTGCAATTGCTTAATAATGCAGGACTGCATTTCTTTCTTATGAATCTGCGTGTTGTTTCACTCTGTGAAATTTTACATAAATGCGTTTCGGAGAGAATGATGTGTTGTTTTTTCTGCTGATGTTACAGACATGTCTTGGGCAGGGACGTCGCCGGGCAGCAGCAGCAGCAGTGCTTCATCGTCCTTTCGCTTGTCGCCTTCACCATCGCCAAGCGAAACGGGTTATCCTTGCGTGCCGCTTTCGTCTAGCTCCGGGTCGGATGAAGGCATCGTTTTGGACTACCCAGATGACATGCCACGAAAGAAAAAGGTTTGTTGTGTGTATTATTCTTCCTTATATTAGATCCAATGCGTTAAGTTTTATTTTGATTTTATTATTTGGAAGGCCAAGGCATGTGTGGTGTGAAGTTATATTTCTCTTTTTCCAATCCCGTAATTAAGCGAATCAATTGTAGAAGGGGTAAACACTTTCGAAATGCATTGGAGTGTATAGTATTACCTGTTCGTCATTTGGTAGGTACTCTGGGAGTGACGCAATTTGCGCCTGCTAATTTATTATTACCCATAGCAGACACTTGTACGACACGAGCGACGTTTAACTGTACATTCACTTCTGCATATTTACATAAATATATTGATGTCTGAAAGCATTAAAGCTATTCTCAATTCTGACTACGCATTCTTGACCACGGATAAAAACTTTCTATCTAATATCTATCCAATTTAATTTACTGTATATTGATGTAAATCGTATGGTGTGAGTACTATATTATCAAAATATTATACGTGTTGACATGATTTTCGCATTATTTCAAATACATCCTACATAGTCATCAGGAACTCTTCATAGGTGTAACGGTGTTAACGGCATTTACAATAAATTAGCAAAAGTAAACATGGTTAGCGTAAAATACCTATGCAAGGATTTAATTTAAGCTTGTGACCTAGCTTTTTCGAGTTATGCAAATAAAAACTTGGCATTCACTATTATGTATTTATTTCAATTTTTAAAGTTCCAATATCTATAAATGTATTATTGAAATGAGCAGTAGGTGTGTGTTAAGAAACTTTCACTTGAGTAAAGGGTTTTTTAATTCAATATATCGATATTTTATGCGATATATTTTGTATCGATAGTTCGATATAAAATATCCAATGTAAATTTCAAAAACGATATTTTTTGTTTTCGTCTGCTCAATTTAGTATTTTTTAATAAGTTGGCAATGTCGGCAACTCAACTCTCTTTTTAGGTCAATCTCTTGATTGGTATTTATCTAGTAATATCCAACATTACTAGATTGAAGAAAATTTGGCAAACTACATAAGTAATTATATTTTCCGCTGCCTCAGGGTTGTTACATTATTGTTGAAATGTCAATGCATTAAGGCGTGGTGCGGCAGAAAAACTGCTTACCTGTACAATTTACCTTTTTGCGTTTACTTCGTTATGGTCCCGAGCCGTCGATATGATATCTAATCTTCATGAGGCATTAAGCTTCATGCCTGGTTAAAATTTGCACGTTTTAGGTCACATCCGATTTAAACCGGATCATAAAGCGTTTATCTGCATTTCGAATAATGATTGAATCCACTGCTAAAATGTGTGATTCTAATTACCTATTCGGCAAAATGTAAATTACATTTGAACATCCTATTTCCGGGTGAGACAGGAAGTTGAAAACCTTGCTCGCATCTTTTTAATTTAAAAAGAACGATTGGAACTTTTCATTGGATCTTTTCATTTTGTTTTCCGTCGACAGTGTTTTCTCTAAAACTATTGGATATATCGGAAAATAGTTTTCAGTATGCGGCCGAAGCTGGTATAGCTGCAATTTCCGGCCCCAAATATAAATGGGCTCTTCAATTTTATAAACTCATGATATTCAGTAATTATTCCGAAATAAATGAGTGAGGCAGGGAGTTTAAATTTCTATAGAATATTCTATTTTGTTTAAATATCCTAAATCATATCTAATAAACCTCCGTAAGCTACTACGTCCTGTAATTAGCACAATGTGTAATTTGCGTTCAGATACATGACTAGAGCACGGAGCACTTTGCATTTACTTACGAAAGGCTACATTGATAAAAAAAATCCTTTGCATTGTAAACTTTTAGCTTACAGGATGACATATTTTATTGCTCATTCATTGGATGGTCTACCTCTTTTCCTTCTGGCTCATGGAGTATAGTGTAAGGCCCTTTTTGGCCATCTATATTATAATAATATAGAAATAAGACATGACGAAGTAAAAATGTTCCAGGTAGCGCGTGTGGTGAAATTGATTTTTCCGGCCTTAACGGTACAACGTGACGAATGCTAGTAACATTTTGGGAGTGTTCATGACCTTCTCCAAACTAATAACTGTTGTTCCTGCTGCTGGCAGGCCTTGTAAATTTATGGTGAGCAGTGACTTTGCCATAAAACATGTAGGTACCTAACTACTTGTAGAACTCTAATTACATGTGTAACTTCCCTACGGTTATATATCTCGGAGAGGTTGATAATATAAACATATATATTGGATAGAATATAATCTATAAAACTAACAAAAAATGTATTTATATATTTGTTGTTGTATGTATTTATAAATTTTAGTAACGCCTACAACTGTAGGCCCATATATTTTGCGGTTACCGAACTTTTAAATAACTCTGTATAATCAAGGATAGTTCTGCGCAAAGTTCCAAATACTCCATACATCCAACTTTCTTTAGTTTTTATGACCTCGATGAAATCTGACCTTGACGAATACATACGACACCTCCTACTTGGTGTGTGACGTTGTCTAAGGACACCCACTCAATATATAATATAGTTATTGTGGAATAAATTGAGGATATAGTTGTTTTCCAATGTTCTGATTTCAATTGTATAATGCTATTGTCTCAGACTATGTAGTTAGCGTCAAATGCATTTTCAAGGCAAAAAATGCGACACGTGCATGCCCCGATTGCATTCGCGCGCGCTGAACTTCAATGCCATCACTGCCGCAGTAACCAGCTGTTGCATTATAGCACCACCACTGATTTTGGTTGCATTGTGTGGGGGAGTCAAGGCCAGTCCTTGCTCAGAATCTACTCTCCAATATAAGCTAAAATCGCGTTTAATTGAATTATATCCAAGTATAGTAAGTATAGAAAATATACTGACCATCATTGGATTTTATATAAATTTTCTATTGCAGATTGAATTTCCTTATTGCATAGTACATATCTGCATTACATTCTGTTAGATTCTTTGTTGTTACAAATCATAGAGCTGAATTCTATACTTTCAAAGGACCTTGCTATGTCCCTGGTACGTTCACTAACCGCAAGCAACCTATTTATATGTTCTTTGAAAATTTTCAATCCAAACCAAATATTATCTGCCCATACAAATAATGTATTTTATCATCAGGTCTCTTGTTCACTGCAGATATATTAAACTAGCATCAGTATGTCCAGCTGCACTCGAGCTGCACGGGACTGTTGCGTCTAGCTTGAACTGCGCTTCTATCTATCAAGCGTAAACAATGCATTAACCTTGGATCTTTGCATAATAGCTATGTACATCTAGTGTTTAAATGTGATTTTAAAATATGCGCATTTATGCATGTTGAGTTGTGCACCAAAGTTAATCTTGTATGCACGTGACAGAAACCGCATTATTAACTACTGCACACTATTCTTGAACAACAATAATAGATCATATACGTCATCGTGAGTTGTGCATTGAAAATAAAGACAAGGATAAATATTGCCAAACATTGATTTATTTATATGCATAAGCATATTAAATGATCTGTGAGATAATTTAATCAAGTTCAAAAATTACTAAGTTTGTTTATATAAGTAAGTATATATATATATATATATA
>JAODVP010154920.1:5403-19280 GCA_025400035.1 Tetradonia laticeps
CAAACCTGAAACTGCTGATGCGTGACCTCCCTAGTCTTCTCATAAATACTCCTCTTCGCTTGTGCCAACTCCTTCTTCAAAGCCTTAATCACCGCAGCCTGCTTCTCCGCGTAGTCCTTCCGCAACTCCTGCATCTCCAGCAACTTTCCTTCCAACTCAGCAACCTTCGCCGTCTTCGCACTAAGCGCAGCTTCCAATGCAGCTTTCTGTTTCAACAAATTATGCTCCTCAGCCGTGTACTTATCACTCTGTGTAGCTTTCGATCGACAGATAACTTTATTACAACTAGTCTGCACTTCTTTATCCACCTGCTGATGTGGTTGTTTACTCGCGCAAACAGCCGAATTAACAATCGCCTTAATCTGTTCGCCGATCTGTTTCCCATACGATACTATGTTCTGTTTACCAATGCTTCCGACATAATCCAAATGCCCTCGTAAGCGCCAGGACAATGGCACGAAAAACTTGAGATAGTGTTGCAGTAGCTCCCACCATCTCGATAATGCATGACAAATAATATCGACCTGACTTAAGCAGAATATATCGCTACTAGTACACGTGAGCCTGGTGCGTTTATCAATATTGACAACACGCATAGCTGCATTCGCAGATGTGAATTCATTGAAGAACTGCAGATACCGGCAGGCAGTGACTTCATGCGAACTGCAATATTTGCGGAATTTTTTCTCCAGTGGGGCGAACATATATTTAAATGCTCGCGTTAGTCGTTGCTGATAGCCTACTAAGTCATGCAATTCGTGTGAAATATAGGGTTTACCTATTGTGAAAACCACTTTACCGTTTCCCTGTCTGGAAAAACAAGCGAAAATATTAGTATAAATTAATACATTGAATTAAAACTCACCGTTTGATATTTCTTGCAAGTGAAGGTATGGCAAACTTAATGCGTTTGCTGCTTTTCCCAAAAGTCAAAGGTTGCACCTTGCTAGGTGCCTTAAAGTCCAAGAAATCGTGCAAGACAAATGGAACTTCACCAAAAGTAGATACATTAGTAATCGCATTTCCGCGACCCCAATTGATGACAACTACGATCAATGAACAATGGCTCTCGTCATGTTTAATCTGATCGTTACCAGCCACCATGTAGTCCAGTGCGTGCAAATCCTTCTTCAGCATTGGAATATTATCAGCAGATGTGACTGCTCTGTGTAGGACCAGAATATCAGACAACTGAGTGCCAATGCAACAAGTCACTGACAATGCCGATTCGTACATGCATTTAAATATTTTAAAATCACACTGATTTGATTGTAGATACTTGGAAACAAAGGGTTCCACGTCCATGCCGAGGACTTTACTGAAAGCGTAAAGAATCTCCCAGACGTGGCGGATATTGTTTTCACCCAAAAGTTTCACTTTGAAAAATTGTTTGCAGTTTCTTGTTGTGTTGTTTGAATGGCAGTGAGGATCACAAATCTCAGTGGTTATGTAATCCAATGCTTTGTATATAACTATTGCAGCTTCATCCCGCCTGAAATGAGTTTTATTTTATTATTGTATAATTAGTGAGATAACTAACATAGAAATTGAACATTTGTACATATCATATAAGTTATAGATCAGGACTTTTCTAGCATTTTCCTCTCTGAACCGAAATAGCAGCTGAAACCTCCACTTTTGTAAAAATGGAGGAAAAACAAATATTTTAATATAAAAATAATAATTTTGTTTTTTTGTATATTATGTACTGTAGACTCTCGCTAATTCTCGATACTCGATACACATGGATGATTTTTCCTCGGTATTGAAAATATAACCATTCTTACACTTGATAAGTCGTAACAGCTATGCTATTCACTGTTTGTAAGTCATCCATTACTCTTCTTTCGACTTCCTCATACATATCTGGTATTATTTGATTTGATATATACTTCCGAGTAGGCATAGTATACCTAGGTTCAAGGTGTTTAATCACATTCTTAAATCATACGGTACATTTACACCTGTGAAATATTATGCAAATTTTATGCCAATCAGTCAAAATTGTACGTTGTGAAGTCCCCCGCAAACCTGTGTTTTTTAATCGCACAATATACTAATAGGAATAGGCTATTACCACTAGATTCTAGTTGATATGGGATAGTGCATTACATTCAATTGTTATATTGTCATTCTAAAACTCAACGGGGGTGTGCATGCAGATGTGTATGTTCCTATGTAATTTCAATATGCGACTAAACTATCATGCGATTAAAAATCGCAGGTTTGCGTGGGTCCTAACGGTCTGGCGACTAAAGGTTGCTGCATCGACCTTACTGAAGACTGCTGTAGTGTTAATATGCAAGCAGGCTACGGAAGTTTATACTATCTGACCGGAAAACACACAGCGGATACAGCAGAACAACGAGCAGGCTGTGGATTAATACCAGCGTGTACATATTTGAAAACCGAATGCTTCCGTTAATATTCTTTCGCTGATTAATTTAAAGACTGACGGAGTCCTCAATGCTGTGCTCTATTTTCCTACTCTTCCCAAGCCAAGCCGGAACATATCCAGTTTACACAATTACATAACGGCGGAAACCAATCGTAATCTGTTACGATGAAAGATACTGTTAAACTTACATCAATATAACATTTGAATTAACTCATTACCGTCAATCCAAACATATGTTGTCATACTATATAAAAGCCGGATATCTGAGGATATTTGAGGATATCGAGCTCACCCGATCAGCGAAATTATCAATAATCTATTTTTTATATTTAGAAAAGTTACATACTCACATTTTAAGCTTCAAATAACACCCAGCAACAACTGTATACAGCATAGGATAATCCTTGACTTTATGTATAACAGTCAATGCAAACTTTAGTGTTTCATGCAAATCCTCTTGGAGATGGTAGTGACAATAAGCTCTTACACATTGCAGATATAAATATACCTGAGACACTGGAGCACAGACATATTCATCGTTATACTCATCATCGTCCAGTACGTTCTCCATGTGTCGAATAAGCAGCGCGGCTCTTTCATAGTTTTGAAAAAAGATTGCCTTGACCAGGATGTTGTCCAGACGTTGAAAGCGGGCACGCTTTCCTCCAACCACATCAGTTGATGTTTGGGGTTTGAAGTTCTCCTGCAGGAACGACATGAACATGTTCCGCTCAGGATTGATGGGCACCTGCCCCGCCATGGTTTTGTTTTAAAACTAGCACAGGAATTAGATGATTAAGAACACTTCTGCTTACTAAAGTTTCGCGCGAATTTACCGATGAAAACGATCACACCGCCGGAAGAGTTTGAAATGTGAGGTTATTTACAACAAGCTTTCTTCCGGTGTTTGCGCATGCGTAATGTTTCAAAACAAAAGTTGTTTGGCTGCCATTCTTCTCGATTTTGTGAGTGAAAAATGCCGTTTCAGGCACGAATACAATATGTATGCAAACAAGTATGAGAAATTAGTTGTAATTACTTTCCACATACTAAGAAGTATTTTGATGATATGTAACCAACCAATAGAAAAAATCAGAAGACACCAATGCGATAAAAACTGAAGGATTCACATACACTTTACTCTGAACCGTTGAACGCGAAATAAAGTTGCCAGAGTGGAAATATACGTACGACTTCCATAAATTTGAGTTGAAGACCAGTGGTTGAATTTCCCCCATAGGGCAATACTAGCATATTTTAATAAAAGTGGATGTATTTCTTCTTCTTTCTTATTAATCAATACAAATACAAGGTAATTGGTTGTTTTTACAATTTCGCGCAGCGCCCCTGCTTCTCAGGTATTAAAACAATGCAACATTACTGAGCTAGTAAATTACAGAATCTACAAATGAGATGCATAATGCCACTCCTGGCAAAACGTAGTAAGTAATCGTAGTAAAAAATGAGACCGATCGCCTATCAATATCAACTATCATACAAAAAACACCTGTATTGCCGACTTGGACAATGAACAGATGAGAATCAATATGGATGAAAATTCAAGGTCCAAGTACTTGCTCGAAATAAAAGAAACATGGAGGTTTAAGTATTGTTTTGTCATCTGTTTTTTTTATCCCGAAAGAAAAGTGGTTTTGATAAAATATTCTCTTAAACGTTAGAATTAATTAAATGTACTCCGGATTTGTGTCTTGTTCTCTCACGACGAGTTGCTGTTTTCACCATTGTCGGCGCCATAGCTGCCCGCCGCGTTGCCGTTCACCACGAATGACGTGCCCAGGCCGTAGAGATGGCCGGAGAACTTAGAATCGTCGATCGTGTCTTCGAAAAACATCTGAGGCAAGTTCAACAAAACAAGACATGTTAAACATTAGTTTCCTTAACATAACAAATAATCGTAAGTTAACTTTGATAATTTTTATTATGTCAAAAGTTTCATTAGTCTCAATTTGATAGTGGTGGTTGCCTAGTTGCACAAATCTCATGTCATGAATTAGTTAGTCAAATAATGGCCAAACACAAGCCATCAGTTAAAAAGTGCTTTTCCCATTCAACTCCATTCTTCTAACATAAAAAGTACATGCAGTAAGCGTGCCAAACAGAGAAATAGATTCCACTTACCTCCTTCATTTTAAAAAAGGCCATGCCTGTGAGCAGGGAATCAGATCCAGCTTGATGTTGCGGTCCTATTCGCTCGAGGTCCAGCTGATCAGCAACTTCTTGCAGACCGCCTTTTAAGTTTTTACACGACTTCATCAAATACTACAAAAAACAACATTTCTAACATCTTTTTCTTTGCTGGGTGCTGTGTTACAAGATTCCGAATACCTTGATATCATAAATAATAGGAAAATACAACTTCAGCAGCTCAAAAAAGTCCCCCTCGTCCATGGGAAGGTTGGAGTCAGTGAGCAGCTTCAGTAGATAACCAAAATCGTAGCCGGAGTGGAACGACAGCCACCGTATATTCTCCATGAGGACAATTCCTGACGTCATGAGTAACTCCGCAAAATGCAAGGGTTCAATACCTTCTTCCTCGTGCTTCTTGAACTGGATACCGGAATTCTGCAACAGTTCAATACTGTCCTGCGCGTACATGTCTTCCGCGAGATTGAACTTGAAGTTGAATTGCCAAGTAGTGTAGGAACCACCAGGCGTCTTTCCATTTTCATCGAGGAACGTGAGACCCAACTGTATAATGCGTAGCAGGTCAACATTGCATCGCAACAGTTGGTACTGGTACTCCGCAGTACTACGGAATTCTCCAATTGGCCGTGCTACGACTCCGGGAAATTCGGTGTCCATTGCAACGTAGGGATATTTTTGTACAATCTGCAACAAGCGATGTCAACGTTTGACATTTGACAAATACAGATGACAGCATTGACAACTCTGCCGGATATGAAATCCGGAAATAAGGAAGCAAAAGAGAATGTATCATACTTGTCGGATGGTTCGAAATTCATCTTCGAGGTTGTGCGACCAAACGTCGCGGATACCACACTCCTCATTACTAGGCGCGCCGCCAATGGTGGCCGCCGGCATGGCGCCCCCGTTCTCAGTCGTGGTCAGTTGCGTCCAGGGGTTCTGCACCCAAATCACATTGGTGGGGGGGCCGCCGCCGGCGCTGCCCGCGTGCGTCTTTGCCTCGTGCACCTGCTGCGACGGCGTCCACAGCAGCTCCTCCTCCTTGACGTTCAGATGGAGCTCAGGATCATTCTTGTTCAATCTCATTGAGCCAATTTTGTATCTGCAATCACACCAACCTCTCATTACGCACGCTCGCGTGCAAGTGTACAAATAGTATAAACGTAGCAGTCGCCCCAGCGGATCTCTGCTAGAGAGACTGCTACAACCTTCAATATGACAACATTCAAAGCATTCAGCGAGCGCTCGACATTAGCACCGACACAAACCGAAACAAATGAATTCACGGCGTTCGTACTTTTTATCAACTTCTTATAATTTGATGTACAGGTTTCCTTGGTAGCAGGGCTGCCCAGTGCTTTTGCCCGCGCTCGTAGCGTTTACAGTCGCGTGCTTTTGTTACACAGCCTGTTTGTGGGTTTTGTGTTTACTTGGAGAACTCGCACTTCATACAACTACTCACCCATGGTTGCGTCCGAAATTATGAAATGAGAATTCTGCTGGTCGGTATACAGATTTGCAAGTATTGTGTGATTACAATCTCATGTTACCGTGTACACTTTTATCGTTCATACTGGATGCGCGGATGCAAAGATAGATAGTCAGCGGGGATGCCTGATGTAGCTGATAGTAGAATGACATTGTTGCCATTTTCCAAGGTTAAATACAATTGTCATATGATGAAAGTTTAAAAACTTAAACTACGAATTATTGAAACCTACTGAAAATTAATTCAAGATTTTCTTCAGTTTACAAATATTTGTATGTATGTTCAAATCATCTGAATGTATAAAATTACTATTGGAACTGATTGGGAGTGATCTGCCAAACCTGCAAAACGACACATGGCTAATGGCCCTAATGGCGGAAATGAGGCATTTGTGCGCCGTATTAGGCAACCATGATAATGAACACAAAAGCGTAATTAAAAAAACACACTTAGGTGTTAAATTTAAGTAGGCAAATGTAGAACACCTCACTGCTTTTAATATTGCCTTGTTGAGACCCTAAAAACGTTCCACAGTACAGTTTTGCTAACACGCCATTTTTAGCGACACTACCTTACCTTCCTATCTATTAACAAAAATGTTTGCAACCCTTGTCATACCAGATATGTTTAAATTATACATATTATTACCAATGTCTTGTTATGTTTTCTAATCTTTGTAAGTATTTTATATTAAATTTTCGATTTACAATTCCAAAATGTTAACACAACTAATGCGCCTCTAGAGTTGATAAAACGAACTTCACATGACAAGAAGCACGCAAACGACACAAACACCACAAACATTTCACCGCGATAGAAGCTCTCTTGTATACTCAAGAAACTCAAGTTGATGAGTGAAATCTTGAGCATTGTAAGCTCCAGATTGTTCAAGTAATCTACGCGAATTCTATATATTCACATGCCGACCCAGCGGTGACTTTCCAGCTCCAATATGGAACAGAAGCCCAGCCTCGAGATGGTCTACATGGCCATATCAACGTTGTACAACAACCCGGTCGCTGGCGAAAAGGAACGGGCGTCACAGTGGTTAGCGGACTTTCAAAAATCTGTGAGTAACGTATACGAATTTAATTGTTTATACTCTAATGGACGATTGTAGGTACATGCATGGACGATAGCAGACGAAATCTTGCATCACAAACGCGACCTGGAGTCCTGCTATTTTGCTGCACAAACAATGCGATCAAAAATTCATCAATCTTTCCATGAGTTACCACTTGAGGCTCATACCAGTTTAAGGGATAGTCTTCTGGAACATATTAGTCAGATTAATGAGGGTACGAACCCAGTAATTGTAACTCAATTGTGTTTGGCACTAAGTGATTTGATTCTGCAAATGCCTTCTTGGCAGAGGGCACCTTTAGATCTGGTATCTTCTTTGTCCCACTCACATTTGTGGCCTTTACTAGAAGTGTTAATAGTTTTACCCGAGGAACTGGAGAGTAGGAGTGTTAGGTAAGTACAATAATAAAAGGGGTAAGAATGGATTTCGGTTATTTTCGTAAACGTTCTAAATAAAAAAACGCATTTATATTTTACATCAAAGGTTAGGTGAAAATCGTCGTCAAGATGTAATAGAAGAGCTGAAACAATGTGCACCTACAGTCAACGAATTTTTAAAACACTGTTGCAATCAATATAATAATAGTTTGCATGACAACATCCAAATCAACGTGAAAATACAACGCTGCTTCACTTCTTGGGTGTCTTTAGGCGCGATAACTCTAGACGACGTTATAGACAACCTAGTGATCAACCGTAGCCTGCAAATTTTAAGTTATAAACAAGAAACCGAAGCAATTCCCCCTATAGCTGGAGTATTACATGATGCAGCTACAGACTGCATTTGCACGTTGTTGCAATCACTCGAAGACAATAACAATCAGCAAAATCTAGAAAGTTTTCTGTTTTCCAATGTAATGACACTTGAAGTCCCTTATCACTTGAGTGTAGCCAACGAAGATCAAGAAAAGTCGATGAACTACTGTCGAATTTTCACGGAGCTGGGCGAAACCTTCTTGGAGAAGATACTAATGCATACCAACGATAGCTATAAGCATTACGCCATTAAAGTGCTAGATATGGTGCTCATTTGTGTCGGGCATCACGACTTTGAAGTCGCTGAAATCACTTTCAATCTGTGGTACTTGCTAAGCGAGGAATTGTATCAGAAGAATAACAAGACATTGACAGAATTGTTTAGACCGTATGTTGAACGCTTGGTTGCTGCGTTATGTCGACATTGCCAAATGGAACCTGACCAAGAAGGTTTGTTAGAGGATGGAGATGATTTTAAAGATTTTCGCCTCAAGGTGTCCGACTTAGTTAAGGATGTTGTGTTTATTATTGGCAGCAGTAGTTGTTTTCGACATATGTTTCTGATGCTCCAGAGGCCGAATGTGACCTGGGATGTAACAGAATCCGCACTGTTTATAATGCAAGCTGTTGCTAAGAATGTTTTACCCACAGAGAACGAAGTAGTGCCTAAGGTAATGGAGGCCATTTTAAGTACTCCGGAGAATACTCACATTGCTGTTAGGTATACATCTGTCCTGCTTTTGGGGGAATTATGTGAATGGATTGAGAAACATCCAGAAACGTTGGATCCTGTACTCAATTTTGTTGTTTGTTGTTTACCGCAAGCTGGTGTAGGTGGAGCGGCAGCGACAGCTCTGCAAAGTATTTGTGCTGCGTGTAATGAACATATGCCCAGACATGTCCCTGTCTTGCTTCAGTTGTTGCGGCAAGTAGATACGTTTGCCATTACGAACAATGCTGTGATGGGTTTGTTAAAAGTAAGTAGTTTCTATTAGGTCCGTTTGACACTATGTAATTTATTGCGCTATAACTGTTATAAAAATTATTGCGTGTATCATTCAAATTTTATAAAATTGTTTTATCACCGGTTCGGGACTATAATGACGTATATGCTCTCTTGTACAATTTGAGTTTTTTGTACTGAAGAACCATAGTTTTTTGTTTCTCAAGCACTCAGGTGAACGGATCAAAAGGTATACCGTTTGATAAACCCTTCAAAATCGTCATTTTCGCAACTTTGGTCCTAAATAACTTGATTTGCGTACATTAAACAGGAAAACCATTTGCGGATCTGCATTCAGGGTGACTCAAATTGTAAAAGTTAGTAAGTTTCATTTAGGTGGTCGATAATTTTTCTCATTTTGTAATTTCTTTAAATAAAGTTAATATCTATATGATATATTTCACAAGAAATTACATGGTGTCAAATGGATCTAAATTTTATTACAATAGATTCCATTCTATTGTAATTATATTATTAATAATATACAAAGCAAGATTCCCGATTTCAATTAATTCATAAAATAAAATATTTCAGGGTGTTGCTCATATTTTAAGTAAAATGGATCGCGAGAATATAGGCAACTCTCTAAGAGAATTATGCCTTATGCAAATCAATCCACTAGTGAGTCTAGCCGAACAAAATGTTCCTCCGGTTAGAGGAACAAAAACGGATCCAGTGTTATGGCTTGATAGACTGTCATCTATATTCCGGAATTTATGTGTTCCTGCTGAAGAAAGTAAGTTTTTTTTAATACTTATATTACGAGGGTGGTTCCTAAAGTAAATTAGACTATTTTCAATTACAATTCTTAACTTTGAGAAGAAAATTTCTATCCACCATTTCTATCATTCATATAGTGTTTGGTTAAGGTTCGGGGAGACCTGTGGGACAAACTCTATAAGCAACCGGCCTTTTCATCTTGCCTGAAGATGGCTCAAACTTCAGTAAACGCAGTTCATTCAAAGTTTTACCTTGCTGCCAGTACACGTAAATGCAAATACTCTGGTGTATCCCTGGGGACTCTCGCAAACCGAACCAATTAAAAAAAAAGTGCAAATAAGTTACGGAACGACCCTGGAAAGCTATGTAATTTGCGACTCTCTCCGCTTACTTTTCGAAAAAATAACACCGTGCGTAAAATCGAAGACATAAAAATCGCACGGAGCGGAAAGGCAAAATATGCTAATTTTATTGTTCAAAATCCTTTTTTTGAAATAATAGGCCTGTTTGCGCAATTAATTCTTGATATTTACATTGAATACACCTCAAAAAATATAGCGAACAATAAGTATTGTAGGGGATGTATGATACCGATCAATAATTTTGTCGTCCGTAAGTAGGAATCTGCCAACATTACTCCTCCTGTAAGGAAGTTATAGTCTAATCTCCCGCTATTAAAAAAACCGAACTTCAGTGGATCAAAACCCAGGTTAACCGAAACGGTTGTAATGCCAACTGAAGTATAAATTCTCAGTTCCTATACTGTATATAGCAACTATACTAATAGTTGCGTTCAAATAGTTACATGTTAAAAATTCATATTTGAGACAAATCGAAATGTTGCAAAACTGTAAACAGTATTATCATAAGCAGGAAATTTCACATTCAAACAAAAGTACGTAAAAGTAAAAATGATTTTACTCGATTAAAAACTCGATCCGTTTATGTTTTTTTGCTACCAATATCTGTGTTATCAATAATTTAATTTCCAGATACAATAAATCCCTGTAAACCTGTCGTACTAGAAGTCTGGCCAGTGTTATCAATGATCCTGGATAAATACCAAGGTGACGTGCGAATTATGGAACGCGCGATTCGTGCAGTCCGATTTATGCTGCGCTGCGTGAGTCAACAAGTGAAAGAAATGTTGGAGCCACTCGTGCGACAAATTGTCGCAATCTACGGGTCGCATACACACTCATGTTTTCTGTACCTGGGCAGTATTCTCGTCGATGAGTACGGCACAGACCCTAGTTGTATTCCTGGTCTCTTGGAGATGTTACAAGCGCTTATCACACCAACTTTTCAAGTGCTGCAAGCTGAGAATGGCCTCAGAAATCATCCAGACACAGTTGACGACTTCTTTCGACTGTGTGCTAGGTACATCCAACGAGCGCCGATTCCATTCCTTCGGAGTCCAGGGATTCCTCCTATTATTGAATGTGGATTACTAGCATGTTCGTTAGACCACAAAGAAGCAAACACCTCAGTGATGAAGTTTTTTTCGGACCTGATTAATGGAGGGCGGAGCGGGCGAAGTACGGCGGATTATGACGAAAGGAAAGAGTTGGTTGGGAGTATATTGCAACAATATGGAGCTCAACTGATAAGGAATTTGATACATGCGTGTGTCTTTTACTTGCATTCGTATATGCTCAGCGAAGTTGGCGATGTTATTGTAGAGATGCTCAATAGTGACCGGGATGCAGTATCTGGATGGCTAGGGGAGACTGTGAAAAATCTGCCGAAACATGCTAGTAATGGAGTTATCAATGTCACGGAACAACAGTTGGGGGATTTTCATTCGAAAGTATACCAGTGAGTTAAAGTTTTGATAAACCAGTCAAGCGGGAAAACCTTGCATGAATTGTGATACCGTAGTACTACCCACAGAGGTCCGGGAAAAATAATTTGTTTTCATTTTACTACTAGTAAAATTGGAATAGCTCAAATTTGAATAAAACTCGGAGCATCGGCATTATTATACTATTTATACCGAATTGTAGCCATTATGTAATAATGCTTATTATTTGGAGTTTCTTGTAATTCTTTGTGCTAAATTTCTTGTATTTTATTTCAGAGCAACTTCTTCCAAAGCAGTAACATACGCACTCAAAGATCTGGCAGCCCTGTATCGTTGAAAGACCCAGGAGAAACGCGACGAGATGTAAATATTTCATTTTTGTATGAACAATTTTCACCGCAGAATGTGTCGCTCACATTTGACAATGACGTGTTGTGTGTCTCACTTCTCTGGAAGCAATTCGACAGATCACTTTGTATAATAATGTAAGCAGACGAAGACGATTGACTAGTGATTGTGTATTTCCATCATAAAAGACTATAAATTATAAAATAACATTTTTAAATAACATGTAAATCGTGATTTTCGCTAAATGCGACGAGTACAGTAAGTGATAATCTGTAAGTAATAATATATCAGTTGTGATTACACGTGATAATCAACCAATGGCGAATCCAGCTTGCGCGGCGCTGATGTACAAGGCAACAGCCACATCATTGGATGCTGACGTCCGCACACTTCGCTCAATAGGGTCATTTTAGGCTTATGCGGACGGTAAGGCCCTGCTTTTTGCACTTGCTCAACGGCAGTCTCATCGCTCATGATGGCCTGCAGTTGGTCGATGAGAATTGCCGACACGAAGAGGCCAAACAGTGAGCTTTCTAATAAAAGTATCACCGAGTGCATGCTGTGGATCAAACATATTAATTCATGTTAGAATAAGAAAATACGAGGAAGATTACATTCTCCGCTGCTTTATTTCGATATCATCGTTGCAATGTGTGCATTCCGTGACGTAGGTCATTATAATCAGTGAGATCGCGTAGCCGGACAGTGCGCCGACATAGAGGAGGAATTGTATGAAGTACTTCTGGTTACGCTCGCCGACACAATTGTTAATCCACGGGCAGTGGTGATCCATGCGGCGGATGCATCGCCTGCAGATACGGCAATGATGCGCGCGTGGCGGGCGGTAAGTCTCGCATCTCGTGCAGATTGTCCAATCTACAAGGTAACCTGGATAATATTTTGTAAAATAATGTAATTATCATGCATTAATAATACAATTTTATTAATATTATCATTATAAGCGACAGTTTTCAAACCAAATGCATGGATAATGTAGGATTAGTGTGAAAGTAACGCGGGTTGCCTACAGTCACACTAAAGATTAATCTAATATTTAGTTAGAGATAATATAACGCAGACTATTACATATTTACTTACGATTTTCATTACTGTGTGCATCACTAAAATCTATTCTAATTCTAGGCAGTGGGACTGTGCCTGGATCACAAAAAACTGCCTTAGTATGTGCCATTAGCACCATAAATACTATCACATTAAACAGAATTGCATTCACTGGAGCCCATAAACTAAAAACCAATATTCAAATCATTATAACTTCACCAGTAAAAGAAATAATTATCGCTTACCTGTCTGCAAGTACCTGCAGAATAATCCACTTAATTACTACATAATCAGCATATAAAATTGCAATATATGTGATAAAAATGCAAACGATGCCACAGGGATCTTTTACGAACATCTTCTCTAATATTTTTAAACCACGATTCGCTTTGATCTCAAGTTAATTCTCTATTAAATGTGTGTTGTTATAAATCAAGTCACTCCATATTGATGGTTTTTGGTGCATTTTGCGCTCCATTGAAATGATTGTAGCTATTCAAATGCTGTTTTTGCTGTTTCGCACAAGCTAAAGTTACTATTCAATGTATGGTCAAAGTTATTATTATGTTTTACTTGTTTAGTTTTGTGTATTTCGTTGATTTTCCTCAATTATAAGAAAGCGATGACACTGCCCAGCTGTAAATATGACAGTTCAGTTTAAATACTATAGGCCACCAAAGTTACAGTGGTTACTGTCTTACGGTGGTTTTGTTTCATTTGCACCGTCCAAATTAATGTTGATAACGTCATGATAAGTCTGTTCGTTTCTTACATTTTGCTCAATTTTTTTTCCATTTGTCTATTTCTATTGAATTGACGCCATCTGCGTCAACATGCTCGTAGCAGTGACTGGGCCTCATCAAAAGAAATAGCTGCCATTATTCATCCATTTACAATTTAAAGTATACTTTAGCAACTTTAGTCCTTGTCCTATCTGACACACCTGAAATATATATATTTTTTCTTAAAATAGATTTTAATAAATATAGTGCAAATAATATTATTAGCTCCCGTTTTCAGCATAAGGTGTCATGAATGTGACTTTAGG
>JAODVP010155032.1:0-10916 GCA_025400035.1 Tetradonia laticeps
ATGACAAATCTAAAACGTTAAAAATAAGTACATTTAAAATTCACAGCCGCACTTTGCACAAATTTGCATTTAATAATCTGAAATACCATGAGATCCAAATACCCCGCAACGTTTAAACACGATATCTTACCAGAGGAAGAATCATTTGATGATTTGGGCGAATTGGTTTCCAAAACATCTCAATTACAAATGAAGAAACCAATAAAAACAAGATTCGCACAACCAAGAAGAAAACAATGCAAACCAAAAATACGCTCTGAATGGACCGATGAGGATATTGCAAAACTGATTTTATCTGTGAAATGTGTGCCGATGTTATGGAATTCAACAACTTATCAGTATCGAAATAGGGAGGAACGCCATGAGGCATGGAAGCATATATCGAGAGAGAACTTCGACAGCAGATTTGACGAAGGAGAACTCAATGCAAAATGGTCCAAGATGCGCATTCAATACAGAAGTTATTTATCTAAGTATCGAAGAAAAGAAACAAATCACAGTATATGTGAGCCAAACCAATGGAAGTTCTACGAAATGATGAATTTTCTTGGTCGCGGCGATGAATCGCGAAAGTTGGAAACAGTTTCTCTTTTTGTAAGAATTTCCAATTTTTACATACCATAACTCAGTCAACCAAAATTAATATTTTTTATTACCTACCCATTACCCACAGGAAAACTTTGATTACGATTCAATGGGATCAATGACTCAAGCAGTATCCCTACCCCTCCCTTCACAAGGAATACAACCTACAACAAATGAACAACATGAAAAAACTGACTTAACAACCGATCCCATTAACGGCCCAGAAGACTTCAAGGGCGGACCGTACTTACAGATGCTTGACGAATTTGATTCATTCGGGAAGTATATTGCAGCTGAACTTCGTTCACTTCCAAATGCATCCGTCGCACGTCGAGTTCGATTCAAATTAGCGCGCTGTTTAATGGACTCAGTTGAAGACGAAAACACCAAAAACCAAAGATAATGCTGATAATAACGTAACTTATATTAATAAACACGTTTTAAGAAGTAATGTTACTCTCTGCTTTGCACGGGACTATTATCACTGCAATTTATTTAAAATTTATTATATCTTACATGTTTACGCACGACTATACTTTATACAATATATTAATTAATGTCTACCTACGCTAATACCTAATAAACTTTGTAATCTTTTTGTGCTTTTCATTTTTTTCTTTTTTTGTTTGCAACAGGTGCATTCACTTTTTACTACATATTTCAAGGGTTTTAAGGTTATAAATGCGAATTAACAGTCTATATACAATGTATGCAAAGTCTCAAATCAAAAGAAAAATTTTATACTGTGCGGTTAAATCTTATGAAAAGATATAAAGATAGGTGTAAAATATCGTGCCGAATGTTCAAAAGTACTGATATAGTCTAGGCCCATTCAGGGACAGTTTATCGTTGTTAATGTTCGAAATATTCCGCACTACACTAGCATAAGTCGTCGATGTGGACGAGTCTTTATACCGATTGAAAACATCATCAGCTGACTCACCATTATGTAGGCTTAGCTGAGCAAATTCGGCATTGACTTGTTGTTGCCATTGTCGTGGAACACTAACTTCCGGTTCACCACTTCCACCTACAACAGAACCACTCGAGCTGCTGATGCCCGAGCACCCCGACCCACCAGCAGAGTCCAACTTTTGCTGTTTCAATATTTCCAAGTCGCCACTCTGACGAAGGTACAATGGTTGAGAGGGTTGAGGCATTTGCTGTATGTGGGAAACTTGAGTTTGCCCTTGTACATGTGGCATTTGTGCTGCCTGTGGAGATTTCCAATATGGCATGGGCAAACCAGGATTAGTTTGTAAATTCGGTAGGTTTTGTTGCAAAGGCAGCGGTTGTATCTGCTGGTACGGTGGGAAGTTTTGCAAAGGTGGAATACTTTGCAATCCCATTCCATTGGTTGAAAGTGAATTTGTTGAGCGGAGTATGTGTGCATTCGGATTTGAATTGGGATTTATAAACTGCGCGTGATTCATCATAGGCGGAAACTGTTGCTGGTGTATTGGGAGTGACTGAAGAGGTTGGGAACTGTGTTCACTTTCCCTCCGATTCGCTGTCATGATTAACAATTCAAATTGTTTAGCAGCATCAGGTCCTTTATTCGAGAATAAAGTGTAGTACCATCTTTGTTGGATAACCAAAGGTTGAAGCAACATCTCGGCTAGAGACATGTTAGTCGGCAATAGATGAATATAATCAGAAAGTGCTGACAGTGCCGTGGTTTGCTTAACTTGAGGAACATTAGTAGACAACTCAGGAAAATGTACGTTGTTCCGAAATTGAATACTTACATCTTCAGGTTTCTGGTTGGGATTAAGGTTGAGGTTAAGAATGCGAGGAGGAGGATTAACAATGTGTCTAGGTGATTGTGGTTTTTGTTGTGTGACATTAGTAGGCTGTGACATTAAATACTGTAGAGGAATTGGGGGGATGTTCAGCATTTGTGGAGGAATTAAAGGCATCATTCCTGTATACATAGGCAGAATGTTATGTTGACTTTGCTGGCATTGTTGTTGACTTTGTAGGTTAAGTGGTTTTTGACCCGTTGCGACTACCGCTGGTGGTAAGACATGACTCTGTATAAATTTCTGTAGAGGACGCATATATTCCTGCTGTAAAGCTCGTGGGATAAACTCAGGTGCCAGGGGATTCAGTGTATAAGTCTTTTTTAACTCGACTCCATCCAGTTGGTTCTTCAAGGACAACCATGTAATCCCAAACAAGGAATTATTCTCTTGACAGATCTGAATAAACCTCTCCCAGACTTTACTGCACCGTCCTGCTGAACACAAGGAGATGGGATCTCCAACAACAGCAACTAAACTCTGTGCTCTAGTTATCGCAGTGTTTAGCAGCTTGGAATTCGACAGGAAACCAAAATCCGACTCCTCTGCATCCCCTAAACCCACACCAGTTTTTGTAGTATTACACGTTCTCCTAGTCCGCACCGTCGATAGAAATATAGCTCGGAACTGTTTTCCTTGCACATTCAAAACTCTCTCCACTGAAATCCCATACAAGCGTCGCTTCCGCAGCTCTGATCGAATCCTCAACACTTGATCTGAATAAGGTGTCATGATCCCAATACTCTGGTCATCGAATTTACCCCACAGAGAAGGCCAGAGTTTCTTTAACTCCTGCACCCGCTCCACAATCTCATACACTTCCGAGTTGTTATAGAACGCAGTAGAATTAAGATCTTGGATGTCCTCGCCACGACTGGTAAAAAACGTCAAAGGATAAAATATTTCGTGCCGAGGTTGTTTTCCGCTAGCAATTAATTTCTGATCGTAGAATGATTCCGAGGTGAACTGAATGATAGCTTCATGCGCACGGTAATTCTCGGAAAGCAGGATTTTACACGGAAATCCATTCGGGTAATGATCATAAAGACGCTCTAGTAGACTTACGTGCAGATTGCGCTCTTTAGCAAATGAAGAGAACAGTTCAGGGGACAACTGCATGTGATCTCCTGCTAAAACTATCCGTGTGTTTTCATTGGCGAGAGCTAGGGGCATAATAGCTTCGCATTCCATTGCCTGTGCAGCCTCATCCAGAAATATATGCGTAAAGAATCCGCGCGGGAGACCTATTGTTGATAAATACATGGAAATGGAGAGTGTTACAACTACTATTCTGTGTTTCATGACGTCTTCTGCTGTTGGAACTAGAAATCGTTTCATTCCACCGGTAGAATGTATTAAGCAATACTGAAATGTATAATTTTTGAATAAATACGCCTTAATTAATATGTTTAATGTGTCATTTACCTTTTGTACAGTCTGATGAACTGTAGCAACCCACCGCTTGTGATAGTAGATCCTCAAAGGACGCGCCACTTCCTGCCCACTTTCAACGTATGGATGTAGATAATCTTTAATGTAAAGATCCGCAGCGCTGTTGCTCTGTGTACAAATTAAAATCCGACTCTCGGGTTGTTTAATCAACTGCTTGATAGCCTGCGCCAATGTAAAAGTCTTTCCGGTACCAAACGGTCCAATAATCAGCACCGGCGGTAAATGTACATAGCGTGGTGTCGTAATAGCCACCACTGCTTCCTTTTGCTTCAAATTCATACGCGAATCCAGCGAATCAGACCATTGCAAAGATGGCGTCCAAGGAATATTCGGTTCTAAATAAACTTCGGGAAAAATCACATTATAATCTGGTATTTTATCAATGGCGTAATGCCATTCGCAATAAGGTATCCGATTGAGTTGGAACTGCATTTGGGCACGGAAATCCGTATCTGGTTTTAGAGCTAACTCAGTGACGGTCTTCGCTGATAGACGGAGGTAGATCATAGTCTTGCCTTTATCCTCAATCAAAGCCTCATACACCTTACCCGTTTTACGAGTACTTTGTAAGCTTTCTCCCTCCATGTCTTCAGTTTGAGGCGACAGTAAAACCGTTGTACAGTTATTCAATATAAGTCTTCCGGCTGACGTGTCTTCTGAAAGTTCTTTACCAAGATGCATCAGAGCAAACAGTTCACCTGAACTGGAATATTTTGCCGTGCTGCTGGCAGTGCTGTTGGGTGAGAGAAGATAACTGTGTATGATCTTCAGTTTTAAACTTACATTGAACTTGGCGATGCATTCGAACCGCGCCATTTCTTCAATGTACAGTAGTTCGTGCATCCTTGCAGCGTAGGTGTTTTTCGTGAGCCGCTTCTCTTTGATTGTCGACTGCGAGAGTAGGAATGTCTCTGGATGTGGGGCGGGATACACGGCGGCGAGGTGTTTCGCCCAGTCTGATTCGGTGTCAGCGTAAGAAGGCACCAATGATGTAAGCGGTGAAGTGAATTGAACGATTTCCGAGTTACTAGGATTCCATCTGTATTGTAGACAGAAAAGTTCAAATTAGGAGAAATTTAACTAGTCTAATTCTTAGGAAGCTTTGTATGTTATGGTTTGGTAGCAATTTTCAAGGCACTTATGGATTCAACCGGAAGTTAGTACAACTTTTCGAATTAATTCGATGAACTGAATTGAATTTCTGCGGTTCCCACTTAAATGTAGATAAATCCGTATTTTGGATCACTTCCGGTCGAGACGGCGAGTTGAAAACCTTTCTTACACCGCACCAGAACTTGCTGAATAGAATTCTGTACACCGCTTTCCAATATCTCTTATAGTTTTAGGGAAAAGGCTTCAATTTGTGCTCAAAACCTTAAGTAAGCCCAGATATATTCGTAGGTATTGCTTAAATATTGTTTTTACATTGGTATACAGCTGGTCTAGTATCATTTTCGGATGCCTTTTATAAATTTAGAAAACGCGCTAGGGCAAACTAGATAAAAATGATACAAAATACGTCAAAAATCTTACCGTTCACTGGACGAAAGTAGAACTTCCTTACGAATCTCATTAATTTTCTCCAAATCAGTCACTGGAACTACATCAACACACAGATGTTTAACAACCAAAGGTTCAGTGCCAAAATCAAACACTACTGACTGTCGCAAAGTGCCATAGATATCCGAATTAAAAACAATTTCGACTTGAGCAACAGCTGCTTCATGACAACTGATCTCGCTCTGTTTCAACAGCCACTCTTGAGAATTGACGACGTCTACATTTCTATCCCCAATTTTCACCTCCTTGATGGAAAAATAAGCCCTATTGGCATCCTGCAAAAGGGCTACAGCTTTTAACCAAGCCCCTGGCCCCACCTTCAACGTAAACAACCAATCAAGAGGCTTGTTCTTCTCAGAAAGAGTTGTACATAGTTTATTGTTGCATGCAACATGTACGCCATCTACGTTTTCCCTCATAATGGACTCAGGTGCCAGGGAAGCTACTAATTTATCAACCAATTCTTCCGTGTAGGACTTTCCATACAATTCCGAATCGTAGGCGCGTTGTAGTTTCATCCGTCGATACTCAAACCTTGCTCGCCATTCTTGCAACTCTTCCATCCCATGAGCTTCAATGCATTGGGAGCTGTAGCGACATACCCCAACTTCTAAATAAGCATCGCATAATTTGTATGAGTCGGTGTCACATCCCCGCGGGGGTGGTCGGTAATGCCAGTCACGCCCTTCATCAGACATGATCACTCTTTGATGTTCCTCACTCTGGCAATGCGCTTGTAACTCCATTTTACTATTGAAGGAGATGGAACAATATGAACATATGATTAAATCCATTTTCTTGTTTTTGCTGTTGATTGCGAGTATCTCCTCCTCCAATTTGCTCAACTGCTGCTCTAGACTGGGGTCCAAACCATTGGTAGCTAAGGAAGCATGCAAACATTTGAGAACCTTAGCTACCTCTAGCTGATTGGGACCATTCTTTGATGCCACCCATTCCTGCACTGCTAACTCAGCCTCTATGAACAGGTTGCAATTGTATCAAAGTATCATGTGTTTATAAGTAGAGGTTTCACCTTGGAATTGTCTCAATGCAAACAACGAGCAAATAAGTCGAGGTCGAAGTGCAACCAGCACATTGTCATGCTTCCTCGGAGAGTCGTCCAAACGCAGTAATGCAAGTATCTTTCGGCAGTCAGTGATCACAGCAGCGTAGTGCTTCAGATGGAAGAAGCACTGAGAGCGCCCCGATAAGTATCGGACGACATCATTCTTGCTAGCAGTGTTGGTGGCTAGCAATTTATTGAATACTTCAGAGGCACTGGAATGATCTCCTCGCTCCAATAAGTCAAAAGCTAGGGCTTCCATTGTATAAATTCTGAAGGACGATGAATTTCTTCATCGTCAACATGTTTGATTCACGGCAACAACTCAGTTTGCAACTTATAATGTTAGTTATAAGGGTAAAGGGACTATTCTTCCTCGGGAATTTCGACTGTGTTATGAAATATGCACTGTCGACAACTTCACTATCTGATATTTTAACCACTAACATAAAACACAAACGAATAAACACTGATAAGTGCGGATAAACACGGTATACCGGGTATACCGCTTAAACCTACGCCTGCATCAACTACAAAAACCGCAGGCCAAAGGTAGATTTGTTATGCTAAAATGACAACACTGTGTTTTGGAAAGACAAATGACAAATGTAAAGCTAGTTTCACTAATAAGTCTATAAATGCAAGTGAAATAAAAATATAAAAAAGCACTATAACAGTATATTCTGAATGGTATAGATAAAAACAATGTTATTTTATTCTAAATTAATGCAATCAAACATAGTAATCGTGACTTCACTTAGCAAACACATCTTTTTTTATTTCGTAAACATCAAACTTTAGTTAACCCTAGGCCTACATAAAGGGTACAAAAAGCGGGATGAAAGTTTAGTTTATTCCCACTGGAGGCGTGACAAACAATATTATAACATAATATAATTAAATATACACGCATTACTTTTGAGAATATGGAAAGTTACAATGTCCCGAATATTGAAAAATTAAGTGAAAGGGCGCACATCCAATAAACCGTATCATTTTATTTTGAATTTCCATAGTTTTTATGATAAGTTACCTTAACTCAGCGCCCCCTTTCGGTATTCATTTGCTTTTGCAACGCTAGGAGGAGTATGACGGTCTTTACTAGAATTGATGTAGGCTTAGGTTGACAACAAAACCAACACAACGTACTTCTTTGCCTACTGTGACCTCTTTGACTGTGAAGAATGACAGTTCGTGGGTGAATCGAGTGAATCAAGTGAATCAGGTGAATTGCAATGATCACAATTATAAATGTCGTTAGTGCAAACAAGTAAATTCGTGAATCTCAGATTCCTTCGTAAATAATCGCGTTTCTCACTTAGAACCTTTAGTCATTTGTTTTATTTTATGTTATTTCTGTTGCGTTCTGTGCCCAGCTAATTAGCACAAGCAAACTTATCTAATACAAGCCTCAGAAATATTTGCACATAAAAGGCCTCAATGCAATTGATGCAGCGAATTCCTACCAGCGAACTAAAATGGATCACTCCTCATACAATGAAAAGACTCCACCACAACGCCGTTTTCCTAGAGCGATCCTGAAAATTAAGTTCTGGCTCAACCCGACGAGGCCGACCAGAGATTCGGAGTCGATTACTTGCGGCGACGACGATAACACTTCGAAGAGTCGCACGGAGAAGATACTGCGGAGCTTCAAACGCACATTTCGACGATCTGGTGGGCGGTACCGCGACACAAAACTATATCAAGAAGCAGTTCAGAGTTATCCTGATGCTACAATGAACATGAAACTGCCTGCTCACCCCACACAAGCTGCTCAGAATTATGAGGATATACCTCCGGTACCACCAAGGAGAAAACCGGAGGAAACTGAGGAAGATATCAAATCAGTAAGAGAAGCTTGATATTCCCACTAATTTAATCACGTTATTTAATAAATTTCTACATTGATTGTCAACTTTTATAGCCCCAAGTTGGTTTAGTCCAAGAACATGGTAAGCTAGCAAAGTATGGTTGGTACTGGGGCCCTCTCAGCAAACACGAAGCTCAAGAACACCTCAGTCACGAACCAGATGGCGCTTTTCTCGTGCGGGACTCCAGCTCACAAAACCACATCTACACGTTAAGCCTGCGGTCCTACGGCTACACAATGCACACTTATATCGAGTACGTGAATGGAACATTCAAATTGGGCGCGTTGGAAGGTCCTACAGTACCGGATTTAATCAATAACGCATTAACACTCTCTGCAAGCGCTATTCTCAGCTATAGTGATCATGATCCGCCCACCCCTATCAGATTACTGAAACCCGTCTCGCGCAATATGGAGATGCGTAGTCTCAAGCACCTGTGCCGCTTCGTCGTTCGGCAACACTGTAATGTGAACGCCATCGAGGAGCTGCCGCTGCCACAAACAGTGAAAAAGTACTTACTGCAAGGGCAGTATTGACGGGGATACTAGCAATACCAGGACAAATAAATATCGAGGGTGAAGCCTACACCTAACCTACGAAGACGCTCACAGAAATTTTCAGGTTATCCAGCATATTTTTGATACTATGAACACATCAATTAGTTCTGAGCATGTGCTCAATATTTATGCGTTAGAACAGTGTTTCTACAACTCTGTAAAACATCCAATTTAGGTTATGTTTGCACTTAGGCTTCAAGGTTTGAGATACAGTGTTTTGTCGCGTTATCTTTATTACTGTTAACAATGTTATATTTTAGCCTATACGTTGTAAGGAGAATTTTCTATCTATCTGGTTATTGATAAATGATTGATAATGAATGTGATAAATGAATGATAATAAGAAATAAGCAATTAAGGATAATGTCCGTCACGGGAGATAAATATATCTGAGATACAGTGAAAAACTTACTTATTTCAGTTAAGTTTTATTAACAATAACAAATACTTGCAGGAAGTTAACAAATTGGTCTATAACTTACCGGTCTATTTGTACTAGTATTAGGTTGTTTTGTTTAAACCTAGAATATTCCGGGCCTGCAATAGAAAAGAATTATTATTTAAGACAATATTGAGTCTTCTTTGTTTTAATTTTGAAAATTGTGCATTCGATATTTTTCTTATTAGGTTGGTTTTTCAACACAAAAAAATCCGCTCGGTTGATATTAGTACAGAAAAATTTTTTGCCATCCTAAAATGTTTTTTTAAAGAAAAATGAACCGAGCGGCTTTTTGAGGCACACAGTGTGTAATCAATTGTGATTTTTCAAACCCGCTGGTTGTTATACTTACTAAGTATATCAAAGATTACTTAGGGACTTGTGGCAGCCATAAGTGGCTAGTGTGTGCCGGTTTTTTTGCCGAAACCGTACGTAATCTTGACATGTTCCGCTTTTTTCGAAATTGATTGCAAGTTGAATCATCAAAATCGGGGGTCAAGAAATGAACGAAATTAGTTTATACTATTACCGTTGTAAACGCTGCGGAAATGGTATCTTTCCCTGCCATACTGGGTCCAACCCGTTTACTGTTAATAAGGTCATTCAACTGCACCGCCTCCATGAGCCGGCGATTAAGAAACTTCCACGTGTTGCAGTAGTCCGGCGACTTGTCTTGCATCAGGTACAATTCGCTAGCTTTATACACACCGGCAACAGCTATTCTTCTCGCATACCATGTAAACTAAACCATAATTTTAACTGTATACTAACTTAAAATTTAGAACGAGTCTACGACTTACATCAACTGAACGGTCACCTGCATGATAACAAATGTCATCCACCATTGTGAGCAGTGTTGCCAGAGCTTGAGGTACATTAGGTGGCAACGTCATGATGGCTATAGCCTGCGGCCATTTTGCCAAGTATGGTATCGTCATACTCAAACGCTCCTTACATGCGATTTCTACGAATTCTGCTGGAGGAACCTGTTTATTTTGATTACTCTGAAACTAATTAATCAACAATTTAGGTGAGTAAACCAATATATGTACTATAAGTACTTACATCTTTCATAAAGTCAACCAACTTCAAATTTGAGGTCTTCTGGAAATACAGCACTAGATCTCCACCTCCACGCGTGAACATGCCGTGCGTTACGCCTGGATATCCAACATCAGAAGCACCTGCTGCTATTGCCTCTTTGGACCAGCCCAGTTCTTTCACGTAGGGAAGAGAAGCTGCTAGGATTTTGTCACGGATGCCTTCCTCGTAAGGGTCGCATTCTTCTTGGTGGTTGTCGGTTTTATCGTTGGAAGAGCACCATCTTTGTGCCGAGACAGTACAAGAATCTAAATTGTGTGATTTTCATTACTTAGAATTTGAATTTCACGATCAATCTCCAAAAAAAATGTGTTAATGAAAATACATGGTGAATGGGAAATTAACTCTTTCTGGAATCAGGATCTATGCAAAATTCCTCATCTGTTAGTATATTTGTCATATTTAAGAAAAAATATTATTGGCCTGCTTGACCTTATTCAAGGTCAAGACTGTCATTTAAATTTCCAACCACACAAACGAAAT
>JAODVP010155142.1:0-11276 GCA_025400035.1 Tetradonia laticeps
TGTCAATAAATCATAATGACTTAGTAGATGTGATAATTGTCACCTCTAAGTCGAAGAGCTCAGACGCGTGGTCGGCTCCTTTCTGAACGTTCTGAGCGTTATTTGTTTTTGCGATACAATATCTTTGTGTAATAATACATTTTAAATACCATTTCATTTTGTTTTAAGGATAATTATATATAAAGATGGAGAGTGCAAAAGCGAAGCGTGGTGGCACCTACTAGTATCAAAATATTCAGAAAATAATCCTGATCAACCTCTGGTAGTTTGTTGGTAGAGTTCTGACCCACCCTGTATAAAGGTATTATAGAAGGTATGATATGATTTTTATTAATTAATCAATCTCTGAAAGTTTTATGAGGTATTGTGTGTAAATTCTCTTTAGTTCAATTCTGCACCACAATGAATTAAAATTACTCCGGTAGAATACACCGGAGACGATAGGTTCCTAATATAAAAATAGTCAGGTAATATCCTTGATCAATCGTTGACAGTATGCCGGTCGAGTTCTGCTTACAAAAAATATTCTCATTGTCACAATTCTATACAACAAGAAAGTCCAATAACTCCGTAACGAACTATCGGTGACCATAACTACCTTATATCGAAATATTCAGAAAAGAATCCTGATCAACCTCTGGTAGTTTGTTGGTAGAGTTCTGACCCACCCTGTATATAGGTATTATAGAAGGTATTATATGATTTTTATTAAGAATTAGCTAATGTAGGGTGGCGCATTGTCTGAATCCTGTTTTTTTGACACCTTATGGTGAACACGCACCCTGGCAGGAAACGGCAAAAGGCCGATACGGCAAAATTGCCTAATCCGTATCATGTCAACAAGCTGTTACAGTTTGATTAAAAGTAATGATTCACATAACAATTCGTTACTGGTTCAGTAAGAGAACCACTGAATATTACTAAATAACCACTGGAATGTTGATATTAATATCGAAATTAAAGCCAAATACACGCCTTTCACTATTCCAATGCAACCTGGTGAATGAACTATGGCAGGTCAATACTTTAAAGTTTCCTTTCTTGAACGAGAACACTGGGGCTCCCTTATTACGTTGACCAACAGGAGGACGTATATATAAAATACCAAAATTATGTTGCCATAACCTGTATTTAATATACCAGAAATAAGAATTTCATTATTTTGAACGACTTATAATTTATGTTGTATTTTCTTATTCAAATTGATTGATGTCAAACTGTTGCTTCTTGATTTAAGATGATTGATGCGATGCTGTGAAGATTGCATCATGGCTATTCAAACAATCATGAAATTAGAGCAGATTTATTTTTACGCTGCATAATGCTAATGTTCCTGTAATTTAATACTAAACCCATATGAAATTAAAAAGCAAAGAACTCATTTCCCAACTTTGTTATTAATGAATAAACTTTGTGGCCTCCAGACTTTACAGAATAAAATTAATAAAAACAGTTCGGAACTAATTTTCTACAAATATGATTATCCTCTTGGCAAAAACAAGGTTAATTTTTTTTACTTCCTGCATACTGCAGCATCCTTCCTGAGAGTTTAATCTACAAATGGACGAGTGTATGATGAAGAAAATTCAGGCAATGAAAGCAGTAGGGAGTACATGCCAGTGTACATGTCTACAACCTTTTTAATTGGAAAATTTTGCTTTCAAAGTTCGTGCTATGCCCCACGTCCCGAGTGGACCTGGGCAGGAAAATGATATCTCCTTCAGTCTACAGCAACAACAAATAACTAACCAAGTTCGTACATGCCGTGCCTCCTGGTGCATTTTAATGAGATTTGCCTAAAAGGGATTTAGTCAGGCTTATAATTAACATATATCATAAAACCTAAATCTTTATGTGAATGTAAATATACATATAATAAATGTGGGTGGGTGTGGAATAAAAGTGAAGGTGACGAAAAGAGAGCACCGCGTGAATGTTGTGCTCACTTCATGCTCGTGCATTACTCACATGTTAAAAACGATGCAGCACATTGTCGAGATGTCATTAGGGCAACAACGGTGTGTTCACATACAGCCACGTAAAGACACACTATGTCTGACTCCATTACAACTTTTGGCACATAGTTTAATACGGCGTGGCCGCACGATGAGTCTGCATACAACGCTCGGCCGTCGAAATGGCAGAGATAGACTAAAAATATAATGTGTGTGAAGGTACGCTCTGAGACTAAATTTAAATTCTGTCATTTAGTCACTAGTATGCGAGCCTGTAGCCGTACAACTGCACAACACAACGCGATGGAAATTTGTTACAGCGATTCCTTGAAAATTGCTACAGGCATACACGTCGCCCGCACTTTTTGACAAAATTTTTCTGCTGTAAAGAAAAATTACTCATGTAGATACAATTCCCGTTGCCCACAGTGAACAGCGCGCAACTCACTTTATCCACTTAACTAAATATAATATTAAGTATCTCTTGCACACACCGACGTTCAATTTCTTCCACATCAACTTCTTCCGCAGAATAGACCACAATCTTGATAAACTTATATTTAATGGATTGTCGACTATTTCAGCTTTCAATTCGAGAACCCAGGCGTTTGTGAGACATCCTCGAAGTTGGCGAAGCTGTAACTATGATTTATCCATGCGCGACGTCGCCACGTCCTGACTGTCCTCTGTACGAGAGGCGACTAACACCGTAACGGAGAGCGCGCAGGACGCAACTATTTTATGGATGCTGTGCGCCGGCGGCTGTAGGCGTCGCGATGCTACTGCCGCTGCCCCGCCGCCGCCGACCAGGCTACCATCGATGTGCGATGCGACGCAGCAGATAGAAACACAGCCAACGCGCAGCACACGCCGCAATCGAAGATTACGTGCGATGCCAAACGAAGGATATTCGAATGCATGACTAATGAATTGCACGCGATGAATATATTCTGCTTGCAGAATGTGCCACGTGGTATTCAAGTGTCAATTTACGCATAATGCTTGCATACATCAACGAGTCAATATTACTACATTTTCGGAATTTATTTAAGTGTTTGCTGAACATAATTTATATTATAAATATTATCAAATTTTACAAAAAGGAATGAATGAATATCGATTAATCGATGTATCCATATTTAAAAAATTAATACAAAAACCAATTCATTAAAAAGTACCAAATAGAGTCGACAAAAATATTCCTTTTGATACAATTTCAATATTGGATTACAAAATACAGGATGAGTCAGAACTCTAAGAATAAAGTTCCAGATGTTGATGTTTTCTGAGAGTTTTGATATCAGGAACTTATGGTGTTCGATAGTTACAGTGTTAGTGGACTTTCTTGGTATATATAATTGTGACAAAGAGAATATTTTTGGAAGCAGATCTCGAGAGGTAAATTTTCAACGAATGATCAGGGATGTTCCCTGATCATTTTGATATTAGGAACAATATATGGTCTCCGCTGCATCTTTTACTGTTGTGCAAAATTGTACTAAAAAAATTTACATATTACAATGCATGCTGAAACCACAATTCAGCCGACACACGTTCAGAGGTTGGTTGGGGATGTAGTCCGACTAAATTGATATTAGGAACGTATGCTTTCAGGCGACTTGTTACCGAGACATTGCAATTTGTTTTAGGGTAAAGTTGTGCAAATTTCAGAACAACAAAGTGGAATAACTTCGCAATGAACAATCGGATACCGTACATTCCTGACATCAAAACACTCCGAAACTTCCCTGATCATTTCCTAGAGTAGGAGTTGGTAGAGTTCTGCGCCCCTATGTCCCGCGGACCCCGGTGCCAAAAAGCTCGCCAATCAGCAGTGACAACAAATAACTTTCTTAGTTCGTATATACGGTGACCCCTGATTCATTTTAATAAAATCTACATAAAAAACTATAGAAGACCCGTAGAAGACCTCAATTGTAAGATGAAATAACAAGTCCGGGAATATACTAATTGTATAATTAGATAAAATATAACCAGCAACTTTTAAACCTCAATTAAACATTATGCTAATCATTTATCCTATTAACTCCAATCATTGAATTGCAATGAAAAGCCATGAATGTCAACGAAATTCAAGCAGCTCCTTGTTATGTTAGTGCAGTATATTTCTACAATTTCATGAATTATGTAGGTATATTCATGATATTGTTATTGTCGCTAATAGTTTCCAGAACCCACACAGTAATCGCAAAACCACCAAATTGACATTTCTGACATGTACTTGCTCCCAATTGAATATTGTCGTGCCGGGAAATTTGAGCAAATATGTACCAACAATTATGGCAGTAAGGGCTTTCGATTTAAAATGTAAATGCTAACAATAAGACAAATTAAATCATGCTAGTAGCAAAGCGACGGACATTATTATTATTATTGTTATTAATTTATACATCTATCAAAGGTGACATATTACAAAAACAACGTTGCAATAGTTAGCAATTACTAATGACTTCGCCTAATGAATTTGTTATGCATTTGAACTATATGCATACAGTTATACTTTGTTCAATGTAGGTGTAGAAGGATTAAGAGTATTCAAAATTAAATGTGGCACAATCATATTGCACAAAGGACCAACGACAAAATTAATCTTCATGATGCAGCATGTTGCAAGAACTGTGACAAATTGCTTGAAGTACGAGCGTAGACAGTTAAACATTTGAAAAAACGGATGGATTCAAAACGATTTATATTTTCGAAGCGTGATGCCCGACATATTGTTTCGCGGTGCCCCTTTTAGCCCTGCAATGCAGCAACTATATCACCGATTTCGTACAACAACTCGCAGATCTGCACGCCACGCTCCGCGGATGTGAATTCGAATCGTAAGCGTTGAATGTAATAAATATTACATGTCGTGCCGTATACCCCATATCCTTCTACTCCATTCAAAGCACCGAAGTTCACAGTGGCAGCGCCGGGCGTGCCCTAACAATCCACACTCTCTAGCTTGGCCTCTTCGAGCAACACAGCGCATGAACGAAAACTACGGCGTAACGAGACGAACGCTTCAAAGTACAATGCTGGCGACTGACGCGTCAGGATGATCACGCTGACAACAGCCACGTAATTGGTACAAGAGACCGTAAAGTTTCATTAATTTCTATTTATCCGTATTCAATGATGCTGTAAAGCTTTGCAGCAGGGGAACAAAAATCAGCCGCTACTAGTGATTTAAATTCTGGTCATTCGTTAATTACCCGATTCGTGCCCAGTGACTATGTAACTACGCGCACCACAATATGTAGGAACAAGTAATAACTACCACATACCGCATGCGGATAAATAGGTCCACGTGTAAAACAAACAATAAACGAGTCGTTTGGAACACAGTTTACGACATATCGCTTGATTGTATTCGCCGTGCTCTATTAATACACTTTTTACGACTGGCAACCTAATTGCAATTCAAACATCCGTCAAAACGACACTACGTGTTGCCGAACATTGGCTGCAATTTTAATGGCGAATCAATGGCCGATTCGAATGGTCGACAATTGGTACGGTCAATTATCGAATTTATAAACATAATTAACTTTGCGACACGAGCAATTAATTATGCGGAGTTGAGTAATTACAATAATCATAACCTAACCTAACTTGATGCAGTGGTGTATTATAGTAGACAGGTATTAACAGATGCATGACAGGAAATGTTCTGCAGTAGTCCGAGTAATTACAAGGTTCTGCACACCACACCACTTCCTGAACTTTACACATTTAAGGGCCGCTTTTATAATCAACACGCTTATTTGCATTTATCTAAAAGAGACATTACCTTAATGAAAGTTTTAGCTAGATTAACAAACCTGTTTCACTGCGCCATGAAATCTTTCTTTTCTACTTTCTTTTACACTTTCGATTATAAAATCTGTCCTATAAAGATTTAGAATTTGTCACACTTAAGGATCTCCTCTTCTAATTTTCGACATACTAATTTTACCGAAAAGCATTTGGGATCGCTGATTATTTAAGATTTCCATTTAAAAAATTCGTGGCACATTCTGATGCATTTACAATTCCATAAAATCAGAATTATTTAAAAAAACAAAAGGAGTTTTCTGCTAAATTTTTAAGGTTATGCTAACTTTCATTGCTATCGTAGACACATTTTTAATTTACTGTATGCATGCATTAATAAAAGAATTTATTTTAAGTAGTATATATCTATAAATTTTCTCCGTGTTACTTATAATTTGCATTTCATGCACACTTATCCCACGTTTTTAGTGGTTTTATTCAATGAGCTTGGCCTAATCGCTGAAAAATTGAAGTAGGTAGTATCTATTCTAATCAGCGCACAACCTACGGACATAATTCACTTTCTTTGCGGTAGTTATGTACACACTGCATTGCGTTTTGTTGACATTTGAAAATAAACGGCGAGTCCGCCATGAAGCAAGACAAAGTGCAATAGCAGCTAATAAAAGAATTGCAACGCAGTTGAACTGCTGACTGTAAGAAAAATGGCATAATGCATTTTGGAACGCTTTGTGCTGCGATAATAAAATCGAAACTGCTAATTGTGCAAAGTGTCACAGTGGTAAACGCCAGTGGCAAAAAGAAGGTTACTTTTTCGCGAAGATGATGAATGCTTTCCGCTTGTAAAGTGCACGCTCCTCGGCTACGGCGGCGTACCAGCTAATTAAGTTTCGCCACGATTGCCGCACAGGAAATTGTGCAGGATAATGGAAGTGTTCTTATCAAGAAATATAACACGCGAAAAATGGTGGGCGCCAGCTTATCCATCGTTCAGGGAATATGTTGCAGAAGTTGCTTTTTACTTACTTGGATATTACAAAAAATATACATTTCTCGAAGAAAATTGAAGTACTTGGGTTGCCCAATGTTAAGTATTTAAGATAAAAGTTTTTTTTTTGTATAAACCTGCATTTAACGATTTTTTATGCGGCTCCTACACTTTGATCTATTTTGACCTTAAGGTCAGCGTATTCTTTGAACCTCGATTATCCGAGTCCGGTTTAACTTCATGTGTCCGAGAAAATTATGTTGTAGTGTACTGCATTTTATTAAATTTTTTGAAAGAGTTTGAAGGTTTTTATTTTCTGCATTCACTATGTACTGTATTTCATGAAAATAAATCCTGTATTAATCCAAATTGGAAACTATTATTAAAATATACCTATGAATTTCGTATCACATATAAGCATTATATATTACATGTATGTCCGTATTATTCGCGTATTTGATTATATGCATCATGGGCAATCACGGACCAAACAATCCGGACACCATCACAATCCTGGACAAAAAGTGCACGTGTGGTCTAGAGAGTCACAGGTAAAATTTTTTGTACGGTCATTATTACGGACGTAAATATTAATGCCATTTACCTTTATGTCATGTGGAACACGTGTTCAATTACATAATATATTGTTTACATTGCCGTGTTAAACTTCTTTTTCTACTTTCCTTCCGCTATTCTGATCCTTACCGACCACTCACTTAACCTGCCCAATGTTATGCATTATGCTACGCCTAACCCAGACCAAATCTATTTATTCACATGCAGTGCATGAGAGCACGCTGTTCCGGATCCATGCAAATTTCCATAAATAACCGAAAATAATTATTTGTCCAATTATATTTGTGCTGCAATAAATCTGACGAGAAATGACGGAGACAAAATCTTACCTGCGACCTTCGAGACCACACGTGCACTTTTAGTCCTGGATTGTGGGGCAGTCCGGAATATCCTAGACCGGGATTGCGCGGATAACGCCCGCAACATACTCAAACAGCCATACCGCACCGCGCCCAGTTTCGGAATATTCGGATATAGCAGTTACCTTGTCATTCTTTATAAGCGGATCTGGCTGGATTAATTTAGTTAAAAATATTGTGTTTCCACGGTTATAGTTTTCCAATAAAACTAACAAACTTATAATATATAAATACTGTGGCAGAGCAAACCAATGAATATTGGAAAATAAAATATAACCCAGTTGTTGGTGTGGGTAGAAAATAAGTTTATATTTGAATGAACATACGCATTTATTAAATTAAATGATTCAATATATCCAGGTTTTATTACATTTCAATTAAAAAATGTGATTAATTTAAATTCCGCGAATACTTCATAATAATTAATATATTAATATTAATGAATAATATGTTGCGGTAGTGCATTGAATATTTGATGCCAATAAAACCGATTCATCGTTGGAAACATACACACTATGAGCGGTATCTATATATGTGACCTTTTATTTACAGGACGAAGTAGTACTGTAGCGTCCAACTTAAAGAGCTTGACTAAAAATGTTTTATGAGCTTTTAATGTCAGAAACATATGGTCTTCTCTGCCGTCCTATAGATTTATTCCACATACCCAAAAGAAAGGGCAATGATCAGCGGACATACCTGATCAAGCTATTAAAGTTTGCAGGTATAGTGATAATTCCTTCATCTCTTACATAGAAATGAGCGTCAAAACAATTGTTCGCTTAGAAAAATAAGCGAAATAACTTCGTATCCTTATGAATCTTTGTGAATGTATTCAGTAGGTTTTGGAATAGGCTTGGATTTAGACATCTCTAACACCTCAAAATTTTTTATTTTACTAGCTGTACCCTACACGCGTTGCTATGCCATTAACGAAAATTTAATGCACAAGTATTAAATTAATTTCGAATCATTTTATTGATTTTACGGATATTTTCTAGGAAAGGCTCTTCGACTTCCATAGCAAACGTTGAGAGTGGTTCTGGTGGTAAGGGTTGTAATTCATTAGCGCAGCACATTCTTCGCGTTTCGTGCTTACATTTGAGGGCGTTACAAATTTTGTGGAGTTTTCCAATTAAAATACTTAGACGCAGGCTACAATCATACTGGAATGCTCCAAAATTTAAAAGTGTGCAGTGTTTGCCTATGTCGAGCGATATTTATATGAATAATGCGTACCCTTTTGTCCCGTTGCTCAGTTGTCTCAGACAGCCTGAACAGTACCTTTCTAATGTCACTTCTTTATGGTTATTCAAATGATTCAGAGGAACGCGTCTCAGCGGCATGCACTCGAAGATTTCCCGCTCGTCGCTCGTTTTTTCTTTATTGCTTGAGGTGTACATAGTCCAATTGCTTGGCGCTTTGGTAGCAAAAGTACGAAAATTAATTGGATTGATATATTGATGTAAAATTAATTTAACTCACGATGATGTGAACAACACTATTAGAAAAATGCTCCAAATATAAGAATAGGTCCGATGAATGTGAACTGAACCTGAAAGAAGTACTGTTATTTGTGTCAACGAGAACGTTAAATGAATTTAGATGGATTCTGATTCAGTAAGAACAAAAATGTCCATATATGTAGACACAAAACAACGCCTTTCAAAATAATTTGAAACAATAGACTTCATATATTTTTTTCTTATTGTTTATAAGGTCCGTAAGATGGCTGTCAAAATAATTTGGTTAATCTCATAATATCTTTATATTAACAAAAAGCTTTGCACAATTAACTAGTATATTAAAGTATAACAGGATAATAAGGACTTTCAAACACACGCGATTTTCCCAGCACGATACGGAAGTGAATTTAATACTCTATTGCAGGAATAGAGTATCCAAGTGTTTGAAAGACCAATTCCAGAAGATTCCTACTAAACACATACGAATTTTTTCCAACCCCTCATTTGAATTGAAATAATGATTCAAACTATTACATTCCCAACTTCTGGTCCAATCTCCATATCGACAGAATTCTTCCTAAATAACATTTTTCCTTCCAATAAAATAAGAACCTCATTGAGATCTAAATTCAGGGTACTGAAAAACTCAAGTTCAGTATTCTTCGTCTTAGGTATTATATCTTTATATATAAAATATTTGCAAAATGCTTCGTGCATTTGAACGGAAATAGATATAGTTTAGGAGAAACATTTGGACCGTCAAGTTCTACCGTTGCCAGGAAATTTTCAAAAAAACTGCTATATGGTTATGCATGAGTACGGCTGTGTGAAGGTTACCCATATTTTTTGTTGTGTTGTGTGTAATTTGCTGGTATGACATGAAGAGTATACGAATACAAAAGGCGGAGTAAACAGAGCTATCTCTATAATTTCGATTAAATATTGCAAGTTTGTAAAGTGACATAATTTTGTTTTGTGACTATACAAACGTGTGTGAGTGTATTATTTGCCCCTGCAGGTGTTGGCACAAGCAAACAAGTGCCGAAAACGGCAAGTACCTCAAGGACTGCAACACAAACGAATATACGAAAATACGCAGGGTTAATATGATATGACAAGGCAGGGTTAAAAACAGTATCAACAATATACTGAGCGGGAATATGAGCGAAGCATGGGTGGGAGGACCTATAAATTTCTACTTCCTCTGTTTATTCTGAAAGTATAAGATGATAAAAATTTCTTATACATTGGAAATAAATCCAATAACATTTAAAAAAAAGTATAGTACCTTGTTAAAGAGATATGAAAGCTAAGATAATCATATTCATATTCACAGTTCTAATGAGCATATACGGAATGTAAACCGTTTAATATACAATTGTTTGAATTTCAAGCGTAAGCCAAAGATTTATTTGTTGCTCTTAACTAACTAATATGACAGTCCAGCTTCCGTTGCAAATAAGTTGGTCTGAAAGTAGTACCTCTATATTACCATCTAAACAAATTAAATGGATTGCTGCCAATAACAATTCTGATGTCGTTTCAATTAAAAGAATGCCATAACTTATTATAAGTTTTACATATTTATATGATAAATGATTGGTTTCATAAAATTGCCGCCGGGGCGATCAAAGTAATCGATGGACGCCCACATAAATGAAGAGTTTCTTGCTAATATTTTAGATGACGCAAGATATCTCAGTGCAGCAAAATGATTATACATTTTTATGTCCTGATTTATTAGTTAACATCTTCTGCATAAATGTAATGTGAAATGTATTATGCCTTTTTTGAATGCCACTGCTCACCTATTACTCCACATCCATACAGGTCAATGAGATACCAATGTAAAATAAATCCTCACAAAATTTTTATTCAAAAACAAGGTCCACAAGTCACTATACTTATTATTTATTGTTGTAAGTAAGTGTAGCTGCAATGAGCAGTATATATAATGTTTGAATTTTACAGTGATATATACAGAATAATAAAATAATGTCAATTTTACATATTTCACATACTTTACTCTTCTCTATTTTCCCAAGTTGTGCATACCAGATATACGCCATTATTTGAGATTTGTAAGAGAGGCATAAGAGGCATATTACACATACGGATGGAAATTTCATAGCAAACTTAGCATATGTTG
>JAODVP010155362.1:0-19260 GCA_025400035.1 Tetradonia laticeps
ATGTATAAATAGGAAACTATAGTAGCTTTGCAAATTGTTGATACTGTTTTGAACCATGCCTTGCCATCATATTTTCTCTGCCTATTTTCCTATGTTCGTTTGTCTTGCTCGTTCTGAACAATTTGCCCTTTTCGCCGCCTTATATTTGCATGCACTCTTCATGTCATACCAGCAATTACCGCACAAAACAACAAAACAAAGGGTTAACGATCACACAGGTGTACTCATGTATAGCCATATTGCAGTTTTTTTGGCAATTTCTTGGAAACGACAGAATTTGGCGGTCTAATTCCCAGTAACATGAATATATTTTCCATTTACACTATTGCATATAAATATTCAGCACTATCCAAGGTCCAATTGCAGGACTGCATGGGGCGACTGAAACGTAATTTGTTACATTGTGGTGTTGTGATGGAAGTTGGCACGAACACCAAATCATACGACCTGTGTTTCCGTGCATAGGTTGTATTACGAGACAGTGTTTATTCTTTGTAGTTTGTGACGATGTATAAAGCATTAGCGTTATTGTGTGATTGGGATGATGAGGAAGATGAAGACGAAGAGGAAGAAGAACAATTAATTGGTTTCTCTTCCTCTTTACGCCATAGCCCGCAAAAAAATCCATTACCAATAAAGTACTTCTACATAAAGTACATGTTAATTTTACAGTATGGTAAATTCCTGTTGTTGAGTGATTTTCAAACATAATTTTGTGCCTTTTAACAAATTTGTTCCTAGTGAACTTGTTTGTGTGATGCTATAGTTTTGATTTTATACGGATATGAAGGGGGTGGCGCGATAATGGCGCTCTTTGTATAAAGCAACATCACGCTCGCGCCGTGACCGACGCTTTTAAATTATTGTTCTTTATCGCGTTCTTTATCCGCGTAAATTTGCTACAACGTTGTGTTATACTACTTCGTATCTATGGAGAATCTTTATGAATAAGAAATAGAAGCAGATCTGGAGGAACCTTTGGGATAGTGAAAAACTATTTTCAAATTTGAAACTAATTTTGAATAAATGGCGTTAAATCGCAGAATCCTGAGAGATCTAAGCAATCGATTCAATTTACCTAAAGCCGTATTTTTGGATTATTGCTGGATTATTGATGCGCCCGCTTTTAACTGCACCTAGGAATATCAGATTTGTGGCACCTGAACTGAGAGTATGCTCCGGTATATAATTTTGCTAAGAATCTGTCATAAATTTTATAATTGCAGGATTCAACAAATAACAATTCGTTGGCCGGAGTTTTCTTACACGAGCAAAATGCAATCAGCAGGCTGTACATCTCATGGACCATTTTACAAACACATTGAAAGATCAAAATCTCCTAAAGCAGAGGTAACTTATAAAAATTAAATCAGCTCTGTTTTTGATTGTCAAGTACAATTAATTGACATTTAAGGTTCTATGATAAATTTGAGTTTGCGGGTGTGATTGGTGCAATCATATCAGGATTGTTGTAGTCAATCTTATGACACCGATAGGCTAGAAATTGCTTATTATTTCCAAAAAGGTTATTATAGCCTTAATGTTCAATTGGTACATTAAAGTGTTTAAAAAAATAAGCAATACAAGTTTTGTTATTATATAAAGATTTGCGACTCTGATATAAAGATTTTGAATTTTACTGCAAGGGTATATTGAATGGATAAATTTTCAAATAGACAACTACAAAATTCATGGCTCATTGGTATACTACCAATACTAGTTATAAAATACCAGTTATTAGATGAAGTAACCTGAACTGGGGCAAACTGTGGTTTTGAAATCCCGGCGTGTTTTGGTGTTTCCTCTTTGTGTTGTTGTAGCGCTGTTATCGCACTAACCAGTTTTTGGCTAGTCGTGATAACAGTTTGTCCGATTCCATCATTCTCTCGTGGAATCGCGAACGTGCTGGTTGCACTAATCTTTGCGCTGTGTGCCGTGGTGGATGTACGTTTGCTATAACACAACTTATTTGTCCTGCCACAGGTAAAACGTTAACTTCCTGCATGCCTTCCTACTCTATTCATTCTGCGTTTTATACAGCGTTTGATATATCTGCGAGACAACGCGTCGCCCTCGTCAAGACTTTTTTACCACCATCTACCACGTGCCATATCCGTTGGTTGAATCAAGGACTGTCGCCAGGCACCTTTAAGCAAGTCACCACCCATCAGCTAGCACGTAGGTCGACATCCGCGTGCGTCAGCACAAATCTACTATGAACAATTCATTTCTCTGGAGGTGATTCTGGATTTCCCTTATGCTAACCCTGCTCACATCACTGCCAAGAATTGCATAGAGCGTAGTTTTGGATGCCTTAAACAAAGATTCAGGTGTTTGTTGCAGCCTACACTACGATCCGGTTAGGGCAGAAAAGATTATTTATACTTGCGCAGCACAGGATGCGCAGGATAATGAGGATAACGACGAAAAGGATAATGATGATGGTCATGGTCTCAGGCGACTCGTTGTCGAGTTATTGCAATTTCTTTTAAGATAAAATAGTGCAAAAAGAACAGCAAACTGAAATAACTACGCAAGGAACCATCGGAGACCATACATTCCTGATATCAAAATATTCAGAATACTTCTCTGGTCATCCCCTAGAAGTTTTTTGGTAGAGTTCTGACTCATCCTCTATATATATAATTACGCGACGGTAAAATTATCTCTATATGCAAGTAAAATTGTATCACCACATTTTGACGCCATTTTGGGGCACATGTGTAAAGCCTTTGTACAGATTGTTGAATTAATTTTAATTTGTAAACCATTTAGGGTTGTAAAAAACTTGTATCATAGATACAGCCAAACTGAAATTTTTTGGATACTATACAGAGTAACAATATGTTAAAAGTTTAAAAATTGAATTATCTTAAATTGTAGTTGTAGTTTTGGAAACAAATAAAGTAAACGTTGAAGTAATTGTCCAGTTTCAAATTTATTTTTAACGACCGACCGGTTTCGACCCTTTCGACACTAAAAGGTTTACAAATTAGAATTTGTCCGTGAATTTAATGTGAATACTTCAGTGTGACGGATAATAGCGTATCAACGAATTATGATATATAGCAAAATATGAAATAATGAAAGTCTACTGCCACTCTGATGGGGCGCCGTTGGGTAAAGCCAAACTGCATACCTTGTTTCACTACATTGATTACCTCTCTATATTTCAAATATATGACATTGCAAACCTCGAAACATAGTAAAACGCTATATAAACCACTTCGCGAGTTGTGTCCCAGTCCTCATTTATTGTAAATAAATTCTTCGATGTTTTAGCTATCCAGTTATGTATTTTAAGTTTGGATGTAGTGGATTGATTGGAACCTACAATGTTAACCCGAATTGGTTATGAAAAACTTAACTTTAGTTTTGAAATCCTTAATCCCACAGAAGTACACAGGCATATTTCAATAAGTTAATATTTATAGTTAATATGAATAAATAAGTTTCTTTTTCGATAACAGAGTAAAAATTTCGCTTTAAATGTTTACGAAATCTATAAATATGAGAAATATTCTCAAAACCGCTATGTACGTACTTCTCTAGGCAATCTAATGTACATTAACTCGTCAGGTAAATCAAAAATGATACTTCTTGTTATAAAATGTTTGTTAATTTCTTTTATCTAACATCTTATAATACTGTCACTGTCAGTATGTTAAACTAATATTTTATATGCAATAGATTTTTACGAGAGCTATTATTTAAGACTTTCCAGGAGTTAGCAATAAAAATATGTGCAGCAAAGACGCTATAATTTACATGAGAACTTACCATGAGGTGAAGCGCTGGAATCTGTAATAATGTAATGAGTGGCACTCGGATTTTATTGATTGTGAATTTTTGGGGAATAGTATGGTATTTTCAGCAGTCGGTTAGATTCTCTTGCTTTTTTAGTTGTTTTTCCTCCCATTTCTGTTTAGTTTTTCTTGCATTAGAGGAGTTTTATGTATACTTGCCTGCAAATGAATACTTATAATATTTCAATTGGAAATTTCTTACCCAACCTTGTCTAACCTAAAATTTACCTACTATTATTTGTTTATCATTGTTACACCAATGCTATGGCATGTACGAATTAAGCGAATAAATACTTTTTATCACTGAGTAAGTAATTCACAACCACCAATGAATTTCTGTCCTTATCTTATATAATTGTATTAAAAATAATATTTCCTTCATTTCTATTCAAGAGCGCAACGAATGTAGATGGAACCTTTAGGTGAGGTAAGTATGGGGACGTTGTAGTATTTATACTGTATTTATAGCTGTATCAGAACAAATGACAACAAAAGTTGGATTACAAAAGAAATATTATATTTAAAAGTCAATACCAAATGTTGTTCAGTTTGAGTCCAAATGCAGTCCATTTGCTGGACGTTGGACTACAAATGTCGAAACTTCCGGATAATACAGCACATTTAGGTATGAATGGTACGTCTACGTTAGCATTAAGTTATGATTGTAAAAATAAAACAATTGAAGTACAACCTTCATTGGTTAGGTAATCATTTGATAAGTATAGCACGATATATTATATTAGCAAATCAGATCATGTATTCGTATGTGACTTGAAGATTTTTGTAACAGCAGAATTTGTGGTATTTCGTGTGATGTGTGACTGTGTGTTTAATGAAATTATATCAAATGTTGAGACTGGAGCCGTAAGAGTCTAAATTAAAATTTATTTATATTTTAATATTCAAACAGTGTGGCCTATGGATGCAATTGGGTGAACTATATTATATCAAATGTGTTGACCATGCGCAACCACCCACCGTCGAACACCCTAAAGTTTAGATTTAGGGCCTAAACCCATATACGTCACCATAAACTCGAAGTTTATGGCAAAGTTAAAATATTTCTTCTTGAACAAATGTACTTCAGTTATATATTTTATGATCTTTATAAATGTTTTCGATTTTGGACCATCATCAGATAAAAGATTTAAATGTTATGTATTAGATGTGTAGATATTCAAAATCAAATGATTATTAAATGAAGCACGTTTATTCAAGAAGAAATATTAATAAATACTGCTATGTAGAACATGAAGAATAGCAAAGTTAAAAGTTTTAACTTTGTGTCTATGTTGTAATCTGAGTATTGATTTTATAGATCCCTCTTGAAAATGGGTTAATAGCTGAAAGTAGTCGGAAATTATTGTATAAATTGTTAAGTATACGTAAGATACGATACCAAATATATTGTGCCCAAATAAACCCCGCGAGTGTTTCATGTGGGAATAGTTTGAGTTAGACGCCGAGACCTGATCAACGAATCAAAGGGAACACACATTCGGATGTCAAGTAACATAGTAGAAGTTCTAATCGAAATTCCATTGTATATTACTGTAACCTTTTGCGCCAACGATTTTTTACGAAGCGTTTCTTATGATCCAGTGTAGTGTCGGTACGGATCAAAAGCCTAACGAGAGCGTGTAGTTTCCCACTTTGCTCAATTTACCTCAACCCTAATTCGCGAGCAAATTCGCTGGACTGTCAGGTTACTGTACAATAGCATACAATGGTTATTTTCTTTATTCGGTTTATGGATGAAGTACGGCCGTACCCTTACACCTTCAGTAACCTGTGTCTAAGGTTAAGCTGCTGATAGACCTGAAGCTCTGTGATTTACATAATTGCTAAATTCTATTGTTCTATGGCACGAATGAAGATTTTTTTGTCCGGCAGTTCCCGATTCACTACTAAAGACATTTTTGTGGCCTCGGTGGAGCCTTGAATAGCAGTGCCTATTTAGTGATAGATATTGCGTTAACCGGGGTTGTCAGTAGGAAAAATATGCGCGTATATTGCTTGCACACAAGAGTGGAGACTGCGACGATATCAATAACTTGGCCCCGATCTCCCTCTCTTCCATCACCTACAAGCTCTTCTCAGCATGCCTCGCTGCTCGTGTAAGCTAATGGGCCTCCACCAAAGAACTGCTGCTGTTTGCACAAAAGTGTTTTGGCATGGGCGGAGGGTGCTGCGAGCACAACACCATGCTCCAGTAAGTGTTCGCCACCACACGACGAGGACACTGAAGCCGTGGCATGGCTTGAGCTAAGAAACGTCTTCGGCTCTGTTCCCCACCACCATATTCTTGGGTTTCTGCACCACAAGAATACTGGCCACGACTTTGTGCAGCTCATCACTGCACTTTATCAGGGAAGTTCTCGCACAATCAGATTCGGCAACAGTGATACTCGCCCGATCAGGAAGGGTGCTGGTGTAAGGCAGGGTGACCCCATCAGCCCCATTATGTTCAACTTGATAATTGGGCCACTCATCTGCAGCCTCACGCCGCCACGGACATGGAAGCGAGTATCGAAGGACATAAGATCCAAGTCCTTGCTTATTAAGATCGTTCAACCTGTTGTTTATTGGATTCAAGCTTCGTATTATTCTCAACTGCAGGTGTTAAAGCGATACTTCGCAATAAGATGATCAAGAGGTGCGTACGTTCATTGTTCTTACAGCACGTCGACATAATTGTCGTGTGTAATATGTTTCGTAGATGTAACTTGAACATTCGCGGAATGATTCTATTGAGGATCGTGACAATATGTATATAAACTGAACCTATTTAAAATTTAAAGCTGGTAGTGTTTAAAATTTGAATAGGTTCACTTTACTTAACTTTAAATGATGTTTAAATATTTTCATATTCATTGATATTGATCAGCCTGCTTAAAAGCTTATAAAAATCACAGTAGCCTTACAATATTTTAAACATTGCTTAAAATTGTGTGCTAACAACTTATGAACCTGTTTGGAACTGGACATTTTCCTTCGATTGACTTTATATAAAAAGTTGAGTTAAGTTAATCAAATGTTTAAAATGTTGGATTATTATGAAGGAACCAGTGCATCTAAGGTAACAATTTGTATATTATAGTAGTTTCTCACTTTACGCGTCTCGGACAGCGTAGGCAGCATGACAGACTACTCCCAGTGGAAAACATCCCCGTGGCTTCTCACTCTCTCCAGCCTTGAACAACTCGGCGCCAGGAAACGATGGGATTCGCTATCAAGATCTCAGGATAGCGGATCCGGCAGCTAATATGCTGACATCACTCTTTAGCGCTGTCCTTCGTACTCGTTTGATCCCACCGTTTGGGAAGGTGTAGCATATCGGTACAGTCATTAGCCCCAAGCTTTAAACAATGTTGAAAGTTATAATCATCCCTTTCACTAACAAAATTATTGTTAAATAGATGCTGAGTGCGCCATCTGTGTTTAACATGGTGAACTCATACATGGTGAGTGGCGCTTCTGTCGACAGTCAACGGCTGACTATTTTAAATGCCCAAATAAAGTTTTGTTCCTTTTCAACCATACGTATAGCCGGTTCTTATTCTTTTCGCTTGTCCGCCATTTGCTTTCTCTTGTATTGTGTAACCACGCTAACTGTGTAATCCACATTCATCTGCTAATAATTATGTAAAATATATCTAACTTTTTTTTCTGGGAACTCTATAAGTATAATCACATCTACTAAGTCATTATGATTTTGACATTTGAACGCATGGACAAATGTCAACGGGGTTTCAAACATCTGAGCGTGTGTTTGATTGAAAGTAGTTTTGGAAGTAGATTTAACATTATAATTAACGGAATTTCATATTCCAATATTATTTAGGTTCAAATGATTAATGAAGAAATATCCTAAGACTGGGAATCGAACCGCAGACGTCTGCATGGATACTGCCGGATAATGTTTAATTTACTTCCAGAACTACGTTTTGTTTGTTTTTTTGTTAAGCGTGAAAGTTTAAAGTCGAGTGCTACTGTCGTGAAGAGGCTGAAGGCCCGGAAGACCACACTCAACCGTGGTGTGGAATGGCTGCAGACGAAAGAGAACTCCTCTTCCGATAGGGTGGATAGCGAGGATATCCTCGCAATCACAGACAAAAATGTTTTGCACAACCTTATATGAGAATACCGTACGTGCAGGTGTTCAAGGTCGCACCATTATTCACTATTATTGCCGTTTACCTTTATGACATGCATTTTCTTAGAGTCCAGTTGTTGTTGGTCACTATTGCACATTTTTATAAATGCGGAACACGCCACTCTCACTGCACGCAAGTATCAAGAGAGTGATGATTGATCGAACTCTTGGTGGTGATGTGAACTTTATGCACAATTCTAGCAATCGCGAGCGTTATGAAATTATGAACTGTGAAATATGCTAACACTCACACGCATATACGCAGGATCACTGAGCGACACTGCCCGATATGCCAGACAGAAAATGTAGCAGATGTAGCAAATTCTTAATATTAGAGACACCAGAACGGCGCAAAGGAGAAGATATGCTTTTGATGTTTAGAATCGGGGGATTATAACGCGTTGTCCCCACATGGCTAATGTACAGGCATCTCCATCAGCTACGCTGGTACTGTTGATCTTGTGGTCGGACAGGAATCTGTTATAAACTTTTGTTATATCAGGTGAAGGAACAAATTGTTTAGAACAAATTCACAGTAAGATAAGGAAGAAGTTCTCCTGGAGGTCCAAAGCCTAGCAGCTGATTGAGCGAGACGCTGTTGGATGAGGGCGCGAATATGTTGAACACCACGCACGTACCTCACCATGCTAGCTTGAAACGTAATGATATGGCATATAGTAAACATGATGGCGTTGCAAAAAACTGCAGCACAAACAAACGCAAAGGACGCACCCTGTTGGTGCAACAGTATGTCTAAATGACTCCTACGTAGATGACATGTTGCAAGTAACATGATGGAATTGGTAAATGACTGCGATAACGTCCCAGCCGGCATCGCTGGGGGAAGCAAACGCATTAACGTCCATGAGCCAGAAGATGCAATAGATGATGGTCAATGCTTCTGAAATTAAATCGCAACCACACACCGACATAATATCATATCATGTTGATCAAAACTTGATAAACAAAGCACCAAACGAACTATGCCCAGACAAATATGTAGGATATTCAATCTGCTGTACCAGTCAGCAGAATTGCTAAGCTCCTGATGCAGGAACTTCTGAGGTAGAGAATAAGTTGGGTTGCCCTGCTTTCCAAGGAAGTTATGAACAAGCGCTATCTTAGCGGAAAGTTATCTCGGTATTACACAAGGTGTGAATATTAAGATTGAAAGTAGTTTTGGAACTGATTTTAACATTATAATTATGAAGTTTCATATTCTAATATTAATATCTTTTCATTAATCATTTGAACCTAAAACAATATTGGAATATGAAATTTCATAATTATAATGTTGAAATGCAGAGCTAGATAACAATGTGACATGTGGTGATTAATCTCAACAAGACACCAGATTATTGTGCCCCAAATCGCGGTTTCCCATTTTAAAGCAGGTATCCATTCCCGGACTAGAGCTTTATGCAGCTCTAGTGCAGTACTTTTAGCTCAATTAATATACAGTGTCAAGACGGCGTTGTGACTGAATGATATATGGTGCACATTAGGGTGGTCCAAACACTTATGGTATAAAATAACGATGAATGCAATAGGAAAGGGATCCCCTAATTCTTTCTTTTTCTTCTTCAACTGCCTTCTCTAACGGAAGTTGGCGATCAGCATTGCGATTTTACCCCAGGCAGCAGCGTCGCGGAATAGAGATGTGGTGCTTTTGTTGCGCCATTGCCTCAGGTTCTTGAGCCACGATGTAGTTCTCCAGCCAGGGCCTCGTTTACCGACTATATTCCCCTGTATAAGAAGCTGTAATAAGGCGTACTTATTGTGGCCCATGATGTGGGGAAAATATTCCAACTTTCTCTTTTTTATGGAGTGCATCACTCCAGGGACTATATACATTCTTCGTAAAACCTCCTCATTTGTAATGTGTCCTACCCATGAGATTCGGAGAATTCTCCTGTAGGTCCAGAGCTCAAAAGAATTTATTCTTTTGCTTGAAGCATCGGTTAACATTCTCGCCTCCACTCCATGCATCAATATCGAGAACACATAGCAGCGTAGAATGCGTTTGCGGAGTTCTATACTTAGATCTCGATTGCATAATAATGGCCGCATTTGTGTAACCACATTTCTAGCTTTTACTATACAACATTTTATCTCAGTATATTGATCGCAGTTCTAATTTATGAGGCACCCAAGATATTTATAAGAAGCAACCATGGTCTTGTTAATTCTTTGCTATTTGATAAAGAAAGTAAGGAGACAAAATATCAAAGTCACAAGTTACTTAGAAGACTGCGCTCAAATCTGATGAAAAATGAAAAAGGTGATGTTTATCAAAACAATATCAATACATGTCGGGATACAAAAGCTAAAATTTATATGATTAGTTTACATACAAACTGTGAAAAATAAGTATATTTTACATTGAAGACTACGTTTCGGGCGCAGTTAAAACTGATCTGTACAGGCCTGAACAACAAAAAAGTGACAAATTGTTACCTATTGACGTTATGTAATGTTATAATAACTACATTTAGTTTCTCATATATAATTAGGTAGCTGGTTTCTTGTTGATGGTGAATTAATGGTGAAAAGCAATTAGAGCGCTGTACCGTGTACCGTGTGGATCATGTGCATTAATTTAGCTTAGTTTAGATTATGTGTATCAGGTTGGATTGTCATGTATTATTAGATAGAGAATTTCCTCCTGATTCCAATGGAATCCACTTGCGGCTTTTTCTAATCGACTACGAGACAGTATGGTCGTTAGGTATCGTTTCCATACTGTACCAGCTAGGTTATGTGCATTACGCGTTATGTTTTTACACGGTCAAATCAATCACGCAATGGAGAGTCCTGCAAGCAGAAAGTCTACACTTATATGTGTCGACTTCCATCGTAACGACAATCGTACAATCGCAAGGAAGGTCGAGCGCAAGAAGGGGTGGACACGAGAAAGACAAACTGGACCCGAGCGGACACGAAATGGCAAGAGAATTGGGATATTGACGTAAAAGGTAAATGGACCCATGAATTAATACAATCAGTGCAGAACTGGACACAGCGCAAACATGGGCTGACTACATATCGCCTAAGTCAGTTCCTTACAGGTCACGGATGCTTCGGTAGTTATCTTCCTAAAATAGATAAAGAGGCAACCGAGGAATGTTGGTTTTGCAACGCCAGTAAGGATGATGCAAGACACACTTTTTTTGAGTGTAAGTCATGGTTGACCGAGAAACTAACGGACTTGTTAGTCTACAAGGAGAGAAGATTGAGATCAACAACGTGGTGAATGTTATGTTACGTGGGCAAATAGAATGGGATTTGGTAACTGAATGGATAACAGAGGGCCACAAACGCGTGGCCCAATGCCCAATCCTCCTGATGTAATGCTTGATGGCGGTTCCGGGAGGATTACTAAATCATAAAGCGATGTCTTGTATTTGTGACAATATAATAGTAGTTGTAGTATGCGTAGCCTTACGGAATACTGTATGACCAATATTACCGTCAGGTTTGCGTTTAACTAAGACATCAAGGAAGGGGATTTGGTTATTCTGTTCGATCTCCATGGTGAATTGAATTTAGGGATGTTGTGAATTTAAATGTTGCAAAAATAGATCTAAATTACTTTTTCCGTGTTGCCAAATGACAAAAATGTCGTCTATGTATCTAAGCCATATTTTAGGTGTTTTTGATGCACTCCGGAGTGCTTCGGTTTCGAAATTACCCATGAAAATGTTGGATAAGGTAGGAGATAAGGGCAAACCCATAGGTGCTCCTTCCTTTTGTTTGTATTTTTCGTCGTCGCAAGTAAAATAAGTGTTCGATGTGCAATGTTCTATTAACATAACAATGTGTTTTGGGATATCATGACTGGAACTCAGAATTGCTAAAGCGTCCGAAATAGGAATCTTTGTAAAAAGAGAAACTACATTAACACTCTCAAGAAAAATCATCCAGATGTCCAAAATTATACGGTCTCCCTAAAATTCACAAACCTAATGTGCCTCTAGGGCCAATCGTTAGTTCCTTTGATTAGCCCGTAAAATTCAACCAATTGCCCAATCTATATTTACTGTTGACATCTTATAGCATAAATATTGGTTCCAAATACTTTGCAGCTTGCAAATTTAAAACGTAAATAGGATATATTCGACTGAAAATGTTTGCAAAATTTCGTGAGTTACAGAATTTGAAAATCTGGTATTTTGTGCATAATTAAAAAATTGATGAAATACCACCATAAATTACCAAGTGAAAAATAGCCCAAGCCTAAACAAATAATATCTAAAAAAATGCTGAAACATGTAATATCATCTCTCTTCAAAATTATTGACATGTTATAATCTTAGTATCTTTGGTGCATATATTTTTATTGGTATTAAGAGATACTGCGTATAACAGCTAATTGTAAGTATTCCCAACTGAAAAAAAGTGTTTTTGCAATGGGTTTTTGCCCATGGCCTATAAGTTCTTGTGGTAATACAGGAACCCACCTAGTTGTCTCAAGGGCGTTTGAACAATTATACTAACCGTCTCTGGGGAAACTAAAATACAGATACGTTCATTATCGCACTGCGAAACTAGTAAAGTGCCTGAATTAATCAGACAGCAGTTCCATATCTCTCATTAGGGTGTACAGCGTGTATTTCCTCTGAAAGAGCTACAAGATAAAAATACTATATTTTCGAAGAACATGTTTAGAAATTCGAAATAGGTGTTACAGTGGTAAGGGCCATGTGGTTTATTTCATTTAAACCACAACCGGTGAATTTGGCTTCATGTTGAGCTCTGCGCGTAATCTGAAGCACGAATGTTTTAGCTAGCTTAGGATGTTGGTGCCAGTCAGAATTGAAAATGGCGTCACTGGTGTTTGCTGCCTATAAACTATTGTGATTAATGTGCGAGATTTTTATATTTCCAGGAGAATCGTACTTCGTTTATAACCATCTGAGCCGGAATGCAATACAGACACAGTTGCAATGCATACACTGTGGTAATGAAAATACTTCCAATCATCCCCACAGTATTTCTGTGATATAAAATCTAATATAAATCATTATAACTCACGAAAATATTCTTTTTTATAGAAAGAGAAATATATATGTACCAATTAGGCAATACGACTTGGCTGGAGCTGATTAATGTGTGCAACTCCCCACATCACATCATTACTTTACAATTTATTAATACCTATTAAATAAAATCAATATTATCGAAAATACATTTCGCTGTCGGTCTACAACCTATATAAATCTAAGCCGTGCTACCTTTTTACAATATGTCTGCAAAAGTTACATTTTTTTTTCAATACTACACAGAGCAACAATATTTCAAAGGATTAAAAATTGAGGTAAATTAAACTGTAGAAGACTTAGAACCAATATTGAATAACAAAAAATATAAGCAGATTTCTGATCCAATTCATTATTCTTTGTTGATTAAAAATTGCTTGAATAGTATAAGGAACACAGGTTGCGATACGTAAATCGCCTTATCTGATACCATCAATGAATTCTTTCCTTCGCAATTTATCAAATGATGGTAGGCCTTTGCGAAGACTATTTGCACTTCATTCTGTATTTCAGTCGTATTTAGCCGGTTGTGGTACATAAAAACTAGGACTGAATAAAACTATAAATTTATATCAACGGTCGGACCATTGATGTGAGGATAACGTTTTGTTACATTGTCAAGTGAGATGGTGAGCTCCGACCAATACTCAAGTTTGAACAGGCCTTTAGTGTAAGTTATGTAGTACTAGATAGAAATGAAATTTTAAAATTACTGTTTTCTAAAGATGACTACTTCGATGCAAACACAGACAGATGCTATAGTGTACTCGACCAATAAAGCTGGTGAAAACAGTTCCGCAAAAACTTTCTGAAATCTGCAAAATACAAATTAATATTTTTATGCTACATAAAAATCACTTACTTTAACAAAAAAATATGATATTTAACACATTCAACAGCTTCATCCTTCCAATAGTTCCAATCCTCATTGAATCCAGTTGTACCCAATCTACTAATTCGTTTATTCAATTGCCTAAACTGCTCATATTTTAAATGGCAGGAACTAGCAAACATGCAATCAACTCCCAACGCCATGATCGAATCGCAGACCAACTGAAAAACCTGCATTGCAGAAAACAACCAAAAGGAATACTGAAACGTTGGATAGTTTCCAATAAATGGCATTGTTTTTAGCATTACGGGCACTGCAAAAATTGGTAAATATCCCACGAACACCACATTGAAGAAGAAGTGAATAATTTGGATTCCAGTCTAGTGGAATCTTTCGAATGCCAAAATTGCTTAATGCTTTCAAAGACAAGGATTAAATTGTCTTCGCGGAAAAATATAATTTGTTTGAAGCCCTATAACATCACATTTGAAAAACTTACAATGCAGTATAAAATAGTGGCAAAATGCATGAATGCGATATTGCACTTACTTGCATACTAGTCAGCACTGTGTTTGCTCCTGTCGCCATTAGCAAAAAGGAATCTGTATTATTCCCGATTAGCGACACAGCATAGTAAATCTGAATTAATCGAAATAGGTGGCATATTGTCCATAAAATGTACGTGTAAGTACTTCTGCCCCCAGGATGTAGGAGCACAAGTTTGAGTTTATTGTGGAGAAGTTGTATTAATTGTAGACGATTAGACGCCATGATGTTAGTTTCCTTCTATATTTTGCTTGCTAGCGCGGAGCATTTATATAAGACAGCTCATTGTAAGTTCAAGGTTTTAGACAACGTAATTATGGAGGTAAAACTTCTCTTCTACTGTTTCAAAGTTTATATTGGAATCTTGAAAATTTGATGATGTCAGGTAACTTCCGCACCCGTAACATGACGTGTTTGCATTGAGATGAATTTTAATTAATTTATTTTTAGTGGAGTTTGACTTTAATTCTACATTTCTTTGCACAAAATTTAAAAAAAAGTATATATTTTTCTACTTAAATATTTTTGTATATTTTATACATTTATACTAACTAATACCGCTGTATCCTCCTTCTTCTGAGAAGTAAAAAATAAGTTGCGATTCTTTTTGCGCGAAGGTTTCTTTAATGTTTGATGACATGTTTTTCTCGGCAAGTCCTTTCCAGTCATGTAAACATTATCAAAATTAAATGCCTACAAATTTGTGAAAACTGCACGACAAAATTTGCAACCACATGTTAATATATTATATGTATAAATTACTTATTATTGTTAATGAAACCATAACCTTTGACTTGAGTTACCACGATAAATTATAAAACAGTAAAACTAGAATTTTTACTTTGTTAGGGACACGTCAGCTTAATGAATTTTTTGTCCAAAACTTGCAACATGATGTGATGAATAAAATAAGGTTACCAATTAAATTAATCAATGGTTAACCAAGCGGCCTGAAGGTCATATGGTGTCATAGAATTTGTCCTGCGTTGTAGCATAATTCATGACCGCGTCATATTTCGAAGAGATAAGCGATTTATTAATCACCTGAATTTGGCAATCATTTATATTCACAAATATAAATATTTAGGCTAAAGGCCTTACACCCTTACCGTAATCATAAATTCATAATTTTAGAAATTTTACTTAAGATTGGTCAGCAGATTATCTTTCCTTGATCTTTGTCTTCTATTTATGCCCGTATTAAAAGACGTGGCACTTATTTAAGTTTCCCATACGGTTGCAGCACACAATCGCAACACATAAAAGCGCTAACATGATTTTCGCGTTCTATCCCCGTCACCTTGTGATCATATGCTTAAGTCTTCAACGTTGGCCACTTAAGTCATATTCTCTCGTTGGGAACTCATCTACGCCTCTAAAGTATTTGGTCCTCAAATTCGATCGAGAAAATCTATACAGGCAGCCCCAAGGGAGTAGGTTTGACCCGAGGAGTATATGAGAGAAGTGTATCAGCATCGAATCTTAGTGGTGGTTGAGATAGAAACAAGCGATAGTGTAAAAGCTTTAAGCTGTAAATGCGGTATGTCAAAAAATCTAGGCTGACTAAATTGCAAAAATGTATCCATATTTGCTGGCGCAAGCAGACATATAAAGAGTAACATAAATTGAAATGCGTTTGCATAACGTCATATTTCTTTTGATATATTTGATAATATATGAATCTAGAGCAGGAAGAATGTGAACGTACAAACTTCGAAAACGCATACTACATACAATTTCATTAATTACTTCTTCATAATATTAGTAACAATTTGCAATTAACTGCTTCCACCTTGGTCTTGCAGTACCTTGGTACTGGCAGTTCCACAAGGACAGCATCACTCCCATTGGACGTATTTTCTGCTGCAAGGGTGGCTCTGAGGCCCATTGCTGGCCCTACCAAGGAAGTGCGCCACCTTAATTTGCTAATCGGAGCCGTTCCAATTGGAGAACGAGTGTATGTGGTGCCCTGTGCTGCTGTACCCTTACTGCCCTTACATTCTTGGAGATACCAAGTTCACATTAGAATCTTCTGATTATATTCTCAAGGACTTGATCGGCATTGATCGGCTATTTTAAGCGTAATTAACTCCTTCAATTTTTACAGCCTTCAAATAGCAATGAGACTAATTGCATTCGCCCACATGTCCCTTTTGGATTTTAGGTGATGTATTCCTGAGACGCTACTACAGTATATTTGATGTCGGGAATAATCGTGTTGGATTTGCCAATGCACTGTGGTGCGGTGTTGGCATTTGAGAGTGCTGCTCTGTTCTTATTAGCATTCCGGTACTGAGAGGTTAGTTTTACTTCTCCACCAGATTCTTTATTTATTCTTAAAACTCATTCGTCATGGCTTGGATGTTCTCAATCGCTTCACCTCTACGACACATCTACATCCTTCCAATGCGTTCACGTGGATCAATGGTACTTCGCTGTTGTTCCTTTTTATACTTTTGTCATTTTGTCACGTGCTTCGCTGTTTCCATATTCGCTCCCAGCACTTTTTGTAAACAACATCCATTCATATAATGCAGAATACTGTATGACCAATATTACCGTCCCGTTAACTAACAGTCCAGGAAAGGAATTTGGTTATTCTGATCATTCTACATGGTAAGTTTAGGGATTCGGGGGATGTTGCGAATTCAATTATCTTAAAAATAGGTCCAATACACCCTTCCCATGTTGCCAAATAAACAAAAATGTGGTCGACATATCGGAGCCATAATGCGCTCCGGCGTGCGTATTGTCCATGTTGGCTAAAACGGGGGATAAGGGCGAACCTATACGTGCTCCTTCCGTTTGTATTATTAGTTCTAGAAACTAATTTTAAAACCTTTTTACGCAGTACACTCCTTGTTTGTTTGTTAGTTACTTAGTCTGTGAGATTATGACTTGAGTTTTTTTTTCCATTTAAATTTCGACAACTTCTAGGCAACTTCCGATGCACAAATTTTCAGGACGTCGCAGGAGTGGATGACAACGTACTTATTCATTGGTTCCACACCGAAAGGTCCTTTGGTTTGCAAGATATTGCCAAAACCTACTCATGAAAATAGAACGATGCGTATAATAGTTTCTAATACGAGTGATGTATACATCTAAGTCGTCTACTTTAATTTTATATTTTTAGACACACTCATAAAAATGATGTTTTTAGATTTCTTAATCTAATATAATTCTTTATCCAATACGGTTGGAGCTATTGTTTTTGACATTAAATTAATAGTGAAGCTATGTCAAAAAATTCCATTTCCCATTGGTCACTATTGCATGTCTGAAAACATTGGTTTGTAAATTAAGGTGATCGGCAACTTAAGATACAGCCCCGACTTAAGCCAAAAATTGATCTAAGACGCAGCTGTACAAGGATTATTTCAACTGAACTAAGCTTAAAATGGATCCAGAGTTTAAGGTCTGAGGTGCAACCGGGCGTAAGTATTCTGAAAGGACAGGATGAAATGGAATTCATTGGTAATATTTCATGTTTCTATATGCAACGATTTATTAATTATATGATATTGCGTTAATTTCATTTTTGCTTATATAAATTTGTGGAGTGTCCAAAATGAGATGATTTTTACGAAACATACACATTCAATTTGCATTTATGTATTAATCCAAAATCAATATTACCACTAATAACAATTGTAACATTGACAACAAAACCTAACAACTTCATACTAATATAACAAGTGAATTCTAACAATAAGACTACCACAATATACATTAGTTTGATGCGGCGAATCCAACGCGATTACTTCCGAAATCAAATACGCTGTAATAGGGACCAAGGAATACATCTCCCAAAATCCATAAGGGGCCAACGGGTCGCGGGATGTCCAACGCAGAAAACCCTGAGTAGCAATTAGGCTGATTGCTAGTGTCAGGCTTTGAACGAACGGAACAGAACAAAAGAGTATATTAGTTAGTAAATAATTAATTCATTAATTACTACCGGAAGAATGTAATCAGTTGACTTCAAATTCAATTTCTGGCCTCCAATGGTAAAAGTAATCGGCGGCAGCAAGGGAATAGTAGCACAGGCCACCTGATACTCTCCGTTTCCGATTGTAACGGCGCCGATAAGTGTATTGATGACAGTTATTTCCGTTGTAGGTCCCGTAATAAGCGAGGTACCAGTGTCTGCAATTGCTTCACACCCGCCCCTGCAGAAGGGAAGCCCACGAACAGTAATGCCGTTCATGCGGAATTGCCAGTATCCTTGGCGATCCACTGGCACATATGTAAAGTTGCCAGTATAGTGGGCGGGATCCACACCGCCAAAAATGAGCTCCCCCCAACAGTTGCATTTGTATCCCTGCAATTATAAGTTCATTGATATTATAATTGAAATCGCATCCATTGCTTTCAATTTATAGCAAGTACCTGCTTAGATAGAAGGAAAATAAAGGTTGATTAATTAATCCCTGTGCCCACATATTCACCGTAATGGTGGGGACGTTATCAACGGAGATGGTCTGGTGGCCGAAACCGAGAATCATCTACTGTTTCGGCGAAGGTTTGATTTTGGACGTTCAAGCCACCAAGCTGATGATTGCCAGGAAGAGATCCTAATATAGAACGTGTGTACGTCATGTGAGGCTACTTACTTACAGACACAACATCTGTCGAAAGAAAACCGCTGAGACTACCAGTGCCATACTGGATAACAAAAGGAGCACCATTTGGCACGTATGTGCTATATGCCGATGAGTCGTACTTAGTGTGTTCCTGGCAGCCGAGATTACTTGAACTGCAGTGCTTGGACGGGACCCACAGATTGGAGGAACCAGTGTCGAATAGGATTTTGAAGATTTGCAGAGGAGTACCGATGGTTATGATACCATAGTATTCAACCTATAGTTTACCATAGTA
>JAODVP010155471.1:0-11655 GCA_025400035.1 Tetradonia laticeps
AAATGTTTATAATCAAAAGAACACTAAGGTGGCCTTATTTGGCGTCGGTACCTTAATAAGATTCCCCATAAAATGACTTAATTGAAGTCATTCAAATGATTTAAAAATTGACAAAAATACAAGGTGTTTAATAAGAAACCCTAAAAATAGATAAGTAATTATTATTTATACATCTTTACTTTTAGCTCGAAAATTTAATATGACCAATATTTTTTAAGAAAAGGTAATGATACGTACTGCAAATACCTATAAAATGTCACCAACTTCACTAAAATTCAACTTAAATTCACAAAGATTAAAAGCCTTAAAGATAAAGCTCCAAACATATTCAATTAGTTATGAATTCTATGCATTTTTGCTTCTATTTCGAAAAGTGTGTCTAACCTGAAAAGTTAATATGATAACACATTTTTTAAATGAAAACGTTTTAAAAAGACTTCACTAAAATTCATCTTACATTCACAAAGATTATAAGCCTTAAAGATAAAGCTCCAAACATATTCAATTAGTTATGAATTCTATGCATTTTTGCTTCTATTTCGAAAAGTGTGTCTAACCTGAAAAGTTAATATGATAACACATTTTTTAAATGAAAACGTTTTAAAAAGATAATGAGAACTGCTTTCAATCCCTATAAAATAATATCAAGTTCACTTAAATTTATCTAAAATTGAGGAAGATATAAGGTGTTACAGATAAAGCAGATTTTTAATTTTTGCTTCTAAAGTATATCAAATAAAATACATTTTCAAAAATATTTTGATAACTGCTAAAATTCATTATAAGATGACGTCAATATCATTCAAGAAGAAATCCCAAAAATATACATAAGTAAACATTCTTTATACATTTTTAGTTATAACTGTTATAAGGTTATAAAGTTAAAAAAATAAAACATTTTTTAAGGGCGATATTGTTAACTGTCAAAATCTTCTGTAAAATAACGATAATGAATATTTTAAATTCAACTTAGAACTGATAAATATACAAGGTGTTAAAGTTAATTTACAAAAAATATTACTACCATAATTATATTATTATACATTTATAGTTTTAACACAAAACGTGAATAAACTAACACATTTTTTAAAACTTATAATGTTAACTGATTAATTTCTGCTTAAAATGCTACAGCTGTTAAAAAAACAGATAATTGTTGACATTTTCTGAGGAATACATGCTCAAAATATACGTATTGCAATTTTAAACTTCAAGTTTTAGTTTAAAAAAGTGCACTTTATCGCCCCCACGGTGATGTCTCGTTGGCGTCAATTATTTTTAGCAGGACAAACAAAACTAAATAAAAATATGTTTTTCAATTTAATTTAAATTAAACTTTTGTAGTGAACTGAAAAAATCAATTCAAATAAAGTGATTCCATCAGCGTAATAGTTTTTATTAAATTGTTCTACATACTATAGAAATAAACAAAGGATCAATAACAATGCCGAGTTTCCATTTATATGCCCGCGACTTTGAGCAAACGAAATAATCGACATTCATCGTATATATCACTCAAATACTGATACCCTGCTTTCAGACTCAGCGGACAATGGAAACTTTTGTCGTTATTTTCATATTATGATAAATAGAAATCGAAATGACAACTTTCCCGACGAGCGGTTCTAACAAGAATGACACAAACGGAAATATTAGCATCTCTCCAGTATTTTTATTTAATCATTTTGCTGATTTTTCTACGAGCATGAAAATTTCCCAAACGACAAATGCAAGCAACTCCCACTATCTCGCGTTACACGCCTTGCATTTATAATGAAGTGTAATGAGAAGTCTTCATAATGAACGAGAATCCGTTCCAAGATTTTAATGAAGTGCAACGCGCAGTAGTTTACACTGGTTACGAGTAATACCAGCATTTAATCAGTTTTTGGCTGAATTCGTATCATATTATATTCATGTACATGTTATATTTCCATTTAATTGTTTTTTGGGTGAGCTTTGTGCTGCTTTAACGGAGTTTTCATGGGGATGTAATAGTCTAGTTTAAGTCTGGTTCACTAGGCACGTCGGCGTCGAACTGATGGCATAAAATTTAATGGCAAGTTCGAGTGGGGATCGCTGTTAATTAGGATAATGTGGACCGCGCCAACAGCGCTCTGATAGATTAGGAGCCGACAAAGTCAATTAGTGGTGCCCGGTTGCCCCGCACACTGTTCCAACTAACACGCACTTTGCAATGGTGCATGGATGCATACTATCTCAAGGGGTTGATTGGGTTGGAAGATTGTTTGTTATGTTTCCTGCTGGTGTGCTCTTGTTCATTATAGGAAATTTGCTATTTTCATTAATTATAATAACTCGGGCTGCAAATATTTGTTTTTGGTGAAAATATTATTTTAGGTGTGATTGGTTTCGAAGCAGGAACCTGTGCCTAAACACGCAACTGCATATTATTTGTGGATATTTTGGCGAGCTTTTCGTCTCTTTGTCCGCAACAGTGTTTTCTTGAAAATTTAGGGATAAAAGAAAATAGTTTTCAATATTAAATTGAAAAGGTGTCTAAACATATTAAATTGCAAATATATATTTGATTCCATCGAAATCTTACGAAAACTTTCAGCATAAATCCAATTATCACTAGTCTATTTCTCCATCACAGGGTTCTCCTGATTCCGCCCTGTCTTCCAATTCCGTTTTCCATCGAAAGTGTCCCAATATGAGCAATTCTCGAGAGTTACAGCCTTGCTTAAAAGTTGCAATATTTTAAACAATACTTAGAAATGTGTGTATTAATAAACGGCGTTTCCTTATGAATCTATTTCAATCGGTGTTTAAATGGCTGTCACATTAAACAGACTGTGGAGGTTGTTTAAAAAATTGCTTAAAAATTGTTTAAATAAGCAAAATCAAGTCATCGTGCATGAAAAACAAAAGCAAATATACAGTGTTTTGCTATGTAAAAAGTTGATTAAGTTAACCAAATGTTTAAAATGTTGATTTTCTATGAATAAGGCCGTTAGTAAAAACTTTCAATCAAAATCTAACGAAATCTAGCGTCAATTATATATCTTTTAACTTCCACTTTAAACTTGAAGTCAGTGGAAATTATAATTTCTTTGTGTCTGTTTGTCACAGCGCTTCCTTGAAAACTTTCAGAGATATCAGAGAATGGATTTCAGCAACTTATTCACCAAAGGCATGTGTGGTATACGCACGAATTTAACCTTCTGCTTTTGAGTGGAAGTGACCTAAATACAAAATTCTTTAAATTTATTAAGAAAATGTAGGAATTTTCAATTGAAATGCTTATAATCGAAATGTTACGTCACTTATACGATTTAACTTTCTGTTTATACCGAAAATCGCCTGAAATTGTAAGGATTATCAGTGGCCAGTATATTACTACTGTAAATATTTGTTTTTGGTGAAAATATTATTTCAGTAAGAATAGGATTCGAACCCGGGACCTGCACCCAAACACTCCATTGCATTTTAATTGTTTAAATTTGTTTCATTAATCAGGGTCTTGTTTGATGGTCGACGGAAAGTAAGAGATTTTTGAGATTTTGGATATTTTGGAAATGTGCAAAGTTCTCGTTTCAATGGAAAATTTACGAAGTCTTATCTTCTGGTTCACGCCGGAACCAGAAATGTAAACATTTCCACTGGGGCACACTAGTTGTACATTGTTGCTATTTTTATGACCACACATCATAAGTTATTAACCAAATTTGATTGAATTGGCTGACAGAATGTACAACTGAATTAAACACTGTTATTTCAAAATCAACACAAACGGCACGGCTCCTAAAAACCAGCCATAGATTGCTATTTCGATTGCTGATTGTTTTCATTTCCAATTTGACTTTTTTATGTCCTTGCAACGCAATCAACTTCCGAGTCTCGTGCAAAATCAATTTGCGCAATAAAAATGACTGCAAGTCTGGAAATAATCAGTGGCCATTTAGTAATGTGCAGCGTGTATGGCATTAAATTATGATCACGTTTTATAAGCCGGCTGGAGGCACGTAAACCAGCTCTGCCAACTTCAGCGATTTTATTTTTACGGCAACGCATGTTTATCTACATTCTAAATACAGCGTCAAATGGCTTTTTGCTGAGAGCCGTGTTTTGTTGTTATTCTAATGGCGGCGTGTCGCACATCTCCATAAAGCGCTGGAAATGCGAGGTGCGACTGTAGCTGTTGTTATGGACAGAGAGGATCATCATCCCTAATGGATTTGTGGACAGGAAAAATATGCAAAGCAATAACACGTCTCAATAACACTAAATATTTTAGTGCGGATTTAGTACCTACGCTCTTTTAAGAGAAACATAGTTGATGGGAGTAGAACATAAACATGAGATACTCAAAAAATAAACGAGATTGGTCACAGATGTCATAGGTGTAAATGGAAAATGAGCTTTTCGCATTTGTCATTTGTCATTTAACGTGTAACTTTTCGCATTGGACATTTGATATACATATGACATTGTTACGTCTATTTCGGGACTTGTGAACCTTGTGAACAGTCAAAATGGATGTCCGGGAATGACAGAAAACACGGCGTGTCAAACAGTGCTACATCGCGAACACTTACAAATTTAGTTTCGCGGCCTTTTGAGGATCAGCACGTTTCGAATTGAAGGTGTGCCACACATGCACATCGCCAGCGCCTGACGATGTGGGAGATGATTGGATCACTTTTATGAGATCCCCCGGGACCCACAACACATTTACCGCACACGTGGAGCTGCGCCCGAGAAGGACGAACAGAATCACGAACTGGGATCGCCGCGCCACCAAAATGCATCTGCACTTAGCATAGAAATGATCACAAAACGAGCACTACGACCATGTTTTTACGTGGTGGATCTTTGCGTAAAGCCCTCCTTTGTACACTATTTGGGGCATAAAAAATACTGATTGTTTTGGCCGAGTCTACATTTTCATAAATACTTAATCCTTTTTAGGATAAAATGAAATTTATCACCCGGGGCCTTGCTCACCGTGAATTACGGTAAAGCTTGCGCAGCCGCTTGGCGACGGACGAAAATAAGAATAAACTATGAATAATCAAGCCTTAGGGGTGGCGAATACAAGCTTCCTGCTTGGATCCAGGGAGAGACGACTGGAGTGTTGATTTATCCATTCCTGGGACGCCTGGGTAGACCCGGCGTTTTTTAATTAGTTCACGAGCTAATTTCACGCTGCGCTTCAAGGAAGGTTATCATTTTCTATAAACTAGACTTTGGTTGGGTTTTCCTAAAGGACGATATATTTGCAACCTAAGAAATATAAATGTACAGACATAAAGGAGACACTCGTATATCTAGCGTCCAGTCTGCCCAACCTTAAGAAGTTAATAAAATATGGTTTTATAATCCCGAATAAAAGCGGGCCTTCTGCCATAGTCTGTTGGATAATAAAGAGAAGGATACGCGCTCTAATGTAAGGTTACAGTCCACTAACAAGCAGCGTAATGGGAGTTTTATAAGGCGAGTAATCCGCGTTAAATTTTAAGGACCAACTAACATACGTTAGGTTTTTCACAAAGAATAAAATTCCATTAAAACATAATGAAGACAAACTTGTTTTTAAGAATATGTATACCAAAGATTCGCTAATAAATTGTGTTATATTGTAGAACAACTGGAGGTGGATGGTGAGAGGGGGTGAAGGGGGGGGGGGGGAAATATTGGGTTGAACGTGTAAGGGACGTCGGGGAAGAGGGCAGTGTGATGGTGTAAAAGCGTGGGAGGGATGGAATAAAGGAGGGCGATGAAGGAAAAAAGCGGCAGTATTTGAGCTACAGCGAAGCGTACCTATTATTATATAAGAAAAAAAGTGAATTTTTCAGCAACTTTTTAACAAGATTCATTTGTTTATAGAGATAGTAAACATTTCCGGTACGTTCCGTTGCCTGTTTTACTCTTGATCCCTATTATCGTAAATATTCCTTTATGCAACATTTAAATCCGCTTTCGTATGCATCCGTAACGCAGGAATGCGTCCGACATTTTTATCACAACGTTAAAACATAATGCACTCTATACTTCCGCCTTTTGTTCTCACACTATACATCAATTCGTGTTTGCTCTGCGCCGACACACTGTTTCACTTTGTGGCTAAATGCTATCAAAACTTTGCGGCAAAGCTCAAACAGCGAATAAAAGTTGTGAATTTTTGCGCGGCGCCGGAGAAGAATTTGTTTCAAACAAGAGAACAAGCACTCGCATGTCTAATAAATTTCCGGCCGTTGCTAGTATTGTTAGACTAAGCGTTAAGACTATAACATCAATTGCAAGCACATACCGACCTATTGCAGCACATTCCTGCGGTTAAGCTCCACATCTTCTAAATAATACAGACGCGCACAGACAGAAGCTGTAAAAGTTTCAAGGAGCACGTCTCTCTTAAGGCTAACGTTCACTTCGGAAACAGATAACCCGTCAGTCAGATGACTAACGTAGTTATACACCTTGCCATGCATTTTATAATAGACTACAATTAATTTAAAAACGTTTTCCATCTCTGACATAATTGCTCTGCTTGCTCTGCTATTGTCTCATTTGCTATGTTTAAGGTCAGTCTTTCAGATGCAAGTAGTGAAGTGTAAAAAGCACAAATCAAAAAATAATTGTACAACAAGTCAGACATCCCGACACTGCAATTTGCGTGGACCTGGCATTTCATTCGTGATGGGTTCATTACATTGGCAATCGATTTTAAACCATTTAGGAGCTAACACTTTAATTACGCTTCAAGCACCAACAGAATCAACTTTTAGACGTTTTACGACAGGGTTTATGTTTATTTTACTCCAGTTTTACTTCTGTTTCACTCCTGTTTTACTTCTGTTTTACTTCTGTTACCTGGTGTTATCCCAGTGAATATATTTGCAAGACTTTGAAGAGGAAAATTTCATTTTGTGGTAAATTCAACTAACAGTGTGAAACATAGAAAATTGACATTGCGTGGTTATTTGTAGGTGCGTAGAATGTAGGTGATATGGAACAATTCTGTCGTGTGTTTTAAAAGCCGCTTTCCGAGAGCTTTATGCACCTCGGCGCGCATTTGCTGTAAGCGCGAAGTGTCAAGGGAGCAGCCGTCGGAATCGGAAGCGCTTTTCCAAGCCGTCATGGATGGTTAATTTTTAACTAGTGTGTAGCTATCGTAAAAGCTGATGCGGCAATGCAAGACTTATAAATGTTAACACTGTGAGCATAACCGAATTCTATTGGCGTTGTTTGCGAATGGTAAAATTATTCACAGAGCGGTCGCGACGCAATTTCCGGAAGTGACATGAGTCCTGCAAGAGACAGCGCACAGAGATGACAGGAACACTGATGTTGGAATTTCCTTCCCAATGCCACCTAAACGATATGTCACAAAGGCGTCATACGAGTGTGGCTTTGTCTTCATTTGTGTTATGTAGACGTAGATAGAATCGAAATATTTTAAACAAACCTGGGCAACATTTTGGGTTTTTGTGTTTCGTGCTCGTATTGTACGTCTACATCCGCTCCACCTTCCATTTCCGGCCGTCCGGGTTTTTTATCGTTCCACTTCTGTTCCACCCACCTCCTCCACCAGGAAGAGTGGTCGTAAAACTCGAAGCTGCAAATATTAATTTCAAATTTAATCGCTTCGTTTTAATTCGGATCGAAATTAGCGGGTGAAATATGAAGACTATAAAAGCGCTCGCCCAAGTGGCCGGCGTGCACAATTTTCCTCCTCGGCCGGCGCCTTCGCACCGCTGAATTATTACCACCCATTTGCATTTAAGACTTAATTAGACCTGATTTTTCATGGTTGTTATTGAAATATGCACGGGCGATGCAAGTTGTAAATGCAAATTGAGCCGACACCTTTGTAGGCTGAAATAATGGGAAACATGTGGTGTGAAACATAAGTGGTTGGTAATTTAACACGCATTATAAAGTAAATATTGCTGGAAAAATGTTTTTGTAGACATGGCAGGGTTAAAACCCTATCGAAACATAGTTGGTAGTATTAATGCCGATGTAGCAGGCGCAAGCATGGACGGGGCTTAGGATGTTTACTGCCGCTGCTGTCCCTTACACGTCCTGGCACGGGCGCAGGAATCATCTCCACACGGTGCGCCTGTTAGCGCTTGTGGTTCCCCAAAGCCTATCATCATCGAACTAGCACCCTAGTCGCGTTTGCAAGATCCGTGTTCACATTTGTTTGCGCATTGCACTTGTTCCCAATAGTCGAATCTACACGATAACGCAGTTCAATTTGAGGCGTGATCGGTGAACAGTAAACACATTTGAGTTTGAAGATAAACGTCGTTGTTGCAAGCCTTGCGTGCAGCGATCAACTTTTCTGTTCCTCCGTGTCAGGTATGCATTGAGCAATATTGTTTACGCTGCAAATAGGACGCAGAACAAGTGTTTAAAAAACAATAAGCTGCAAAGTCATTAAAATGTTATTTATTGTGCAGTGATTGTAATGAAAGCTAGGCAATCCGAATCCCACTCTGATGAAATTGCAGAACGTTTTCTTTGCGCGTTATTAAAAATTCTAAGTGGCGTGACCTGCTGGTATAAGCGCGTCGTCTGTCTAAAAAACTCTAAGAAACTCTAAGGAAAGAAAATTTGTTTTTTCAAGTCCCCACGCATTTTAATCTCACTTTACGCAAGTCTTCGGAAGTTTGAGAAGCAAAACGCAATAAAACACAATTAAGAGTATTTTTTTATACTGTAGTGACATTAAATTACTTTTGATTGCGGCGATGGAATTCAGGACAAATTAATTTGTAAAGTTTGGGGAAATACACAAGCAAAATTGCAGTTTACACCAAAGCAGTAGTAGAATGGAAGCAGAACTTTACGACGGACATTTCTTCTTTTCGCACTGGGCTTAAATGTAAAATGTCAAATTCAATTGCACAGGAATCAACCACATCCCGTCACCGTCATCCGATGAAATCCAAATAGAATACCTTTTCGTGCCATTACTTCTTGTAGCAGACACATAAAACTGGCGAACGTAAATTGAGTTGAGACGCAATAGAAAGGCGGTTTCGTCGCGGGTAAACGTATCATATTTTATTTTACGTCGATTTCGATGTTCTGCTTTATAATACATGGCCACTTACATTTATTTCCTTAATTTTCTTAAGGAATTTCATAATAATTTTTACTCTGGCTGCTTTGTAATTCTCTTATTAAAATTAACAGTGTGTACAAGTTGTTAGATGGGAAACAACGTTAGACATTGGAAAACCTGTCGTCTATTTCCTCCTACACGTCGCGATGCGTCACGGAGAAGACCACGTTGTAAAAAACCGCGTTAGGCCTGAGATCGCATCAAACAGGTGTCATAAAGCAGATACGTGCCAGGCTCTTGTGCCGCCACTGTCGCAGGACTTGATATCATCCAGTCGTTTCCTGTCTGAAATCGTTTGCGCCTAGCAGGAAAGGTAGTAATTTCTATCTGTGTCAAACCATTTTTCTTTTATATTTGTTATTCGATGTCTTATACTCTTAGTGTTAAAATAATTTGCATTTATATGCATTTTTAGATAAAAGTAAAATATAAATTATCGGTTAAATATATTTAATATCTAGTTTCATAATCATTTTATTTGTCATATTGATTTTAATTCTTTAATTAATTTAACATTATTAATCTTAACAGTAGCTTATTTTAATGTGAGAATTGCTACCTAAACTACGATGATTTCTCTATTAGTTAATTGACAATTAGCAACTTGATTATGCAATTACCCCTTAGGCTAATATAGCGTTTATATAAATGTAGCTAATAGTGACTGTCGAGTAAAACGATCATGAGCTAAGAACAGTTTTAGCCGCCAAAATAAAAATTCTTGTTTTGATAACAACTTCTGGTTTTGTCTTGCGAAAAAATCAATTTTTTTTCAAAGCATCAAGTTTGTGATTTCAATGGCTTGAAATTTCTGGATTAAGCGGTTAGCTTAATTGCAAAATACTTAAATAACCTTAGGACAGAAAGTTCCAGAAATTTACTTTATTGTTGAAGAAGGTATAAAAATGCCGTCGTCGTCGTAGATGGCCCAGAATTTTCAGCTAAAGCCAGTAACATTTTTAATTTATTATTTTTATATATTATATATTATATATTTTTGTGTAGTTCTAGCAAAGAATGTGTTCATCAATAATTTCAAATATTATCTTTAACTATCCTATATTTATTATAAATAAATGACATTAGTAGTAGGTGAAGAATTTTCAAGATTTCTTGTTGTCTTGGCAAAAAATGTTGGCATTAAAAATAAGTGGTTTGTCTTGACCTCAACCTAAAATTACTTCTTTTCTCGGATGTTGTATTGACATCAACATTAGATCTGGATATTTCATGCAAATTGCATCAATTTGTGGTATTGATTAATCATTACTATTATTAGAAGAAGTGACCGTCGCCTCTAGCTTATACTATTTAAATAATGCCCGGGGCCTCCACCATCGCATTTAAAGTTCCTGGTGATAAAATCCACATCAACAAATAAGTAAGACCAATTTACTGAAAATCGAATCTGGAGCCACTTTTATAAGTAAATCTCAAACTCTTTGTTGTAAAATGGAAGATAAAACAAATCTAAAAGAAAAATTACGTTCTTTATCCTTAAGTTTATTTCATGATTGCTTGGTTAATTTTATATCCAAAATAAAGATAGATTTATCTTTTTATTACGTTATTAGGTTACGTTTTATATAAATAAATTTGGACGAACTTCTAGTCTTGTCATCCGGTTCAGTGAATTCTAACAAAAGTAAATTAACAACAATGTGGCCTGCAGAGAATTTCATTGTGCATGTAGAATATCGCTTATAACAACTTATAATGTTTATCGGTTTGCTTTATAAAAAGTATTTTCTGTTATATTGAAAATAAAAATTGCAAAATTGATTGGAAATTTACAAAATTAATGAAATACGGAAAATGATAATTTTGTATTTTAATTAATATTCTTGTCTTTATTTCGTTTCTAAACTGTAATCAATGTTAAAGTTGTAACCGCTGAAGGAAATGAAAAAAAATATAGTTTGTAAAATTTATTTCATATTTACAAACTGAGTTTGTCAGTGGATAACTTATAATATAATAACAACAACTTTAAATAATAAAAACACAACTCTGCATAGGATTGTTATATTGACATCAATTTTTGGTACTGATTAATGATTACTACTATTAAAAGAAGTGACAGGCTTATACTATTTAAATAATGCCCGGCGCCTCCACCGTCGTATTTAAAGTTTCTGGTGATAAAATCTACTGAAAATCGAATAGATGGTCAAAAATACAATAGCTTTGATAACACGTAGTTATGCAATTTTGAGCTCTACTTACGAGAACCACCTTGATTTCTTCCTATCACATCCCAATATGCATAATATGCGAAAATGGCCAATTTGAGGAGTTTTTCAAGTGCTGTATCTCTGGTTTTCTCCACTGCATCACTTTGTAGGCGTTCAGTCAGCGATTGACCATGTGCGCGATAAGCTGGAGCGGATTCAGAGTTTTCGCGCGACCGCTAGAAAATTAAAAGTAATAAATTGAAAAGTTTTCCACTGTTCACTGCAATAAAACAGTAATCATGGTGATGGACGCATACATGACATCGAATGACATCAAAAGTAGTCAAAACTTCTTATTTCATTAGCTATCAATATGTTTTA